>VMBQ01006084.1:18862-59878 GCA_007657795.1 Dreissena rostriformis | reverse complement strand
TTAACATATATTTGGTTGTTTACAGGGTTGTTTCTATAACAACCCTGGTGTTCACGTATTGGGTAATTGGTTGCACCCACCGCCAATGAATACTAAAAACCCATACGGTGACAGCTATAACTAAAGTACCCGATCGTATAATATGTTTCCTCTGCTGCTGGTGCAGCTGAAGGTTCATTTGGTGTATATTTGATTATAATGGCACGTAATGAATGTTAAATCATTACTTGGTTGTAATACACGTTTGTGCTTTCCAAGTATCCACCGATTGGCTTCCGCTAAATATCCATAATTTGAGAATGCAATCGATTCGAACAATTGGATTCAAAATTATAATTTAAATATAACTACAAAAGAGCAGTGCTTAAAATGGAATTGTAAATGCATCTAAAAAGTGTTTGTTTTGAAAAAGGTTTACATAACGAAATCAATAGTGCATATTCAAATATGACAAGAGGACGATGGTACATTATTTGAACAGTTAACGACAAAATGATGAATAAGTTGAGAAATTTTCTGTACAGAGATAGGTTCTGAACCGACCATTTGAATCCTACTTTTCAGCCAGTGGACTAAATCGATGAAATTTCAGAGTTTACATGGCGGTTTGTTGATATGTTTCTTAATGTGCCTTGTGTCGGTACAGGTAAATGAAATGTGTGTGCAAAACTTGATGATATGCTGGGTTCCGAGTATACGTTAAGAGAATGCAGAATCGGCGCAGTAAACTGCATGCGGACATGCTCGTCGAATGTCACATGCAGAGCGTTCTTTTTTGACATCGCATCCGGCGACTTTATGCCATCTTTACTGCAGTAAGTTCATCGAATGTTGAATGTTGAATACCAGAACGCGCCAACTGTTTTTATTTTAACGGTAGTAAGTTTTTATTATGTTTCTGTTTTATTTTCCTTTGGACGATTTCGTATTCAATGCGGTTGCTACATTTATTTATATATAACATATGACATATTATAAATCCCCCCTATCCCTTATTGTTCGCCACTTCCTTTCAATAATAAATAATCATTATGTAATTGATATATTTACTGAAAATTAATTAAACAAATCAGAAATATTCAAGAAAATCTCTTATTCTCATTTCAATCGTTGTCCTATGTTTTACTTTGTCGAAAACGCTTAGAAAATTAAATATTAATTGCGGCGTAAAAGTTATTATACATTTATGTAAAATATATGCTGATCTTATAACTAAATTGATCCCAATGTGTATAAAACAAATACTGTGAAAGAAAAAAATAACTTACATGTACATATAAATATAAATAAAATGGTTAAAGTGAGTTGAATAAATAATTATAAGTTAAAACAGATACAAACTTGTGAAAAATCAAAGTGTTTGCTTTTTAAACCTGACATGTATTATCTCTTATTGTAAAGTGATAAATTTAATTGTATTTTGTATATTTTTCATCAGTAATATTAAAAAACGAAATACTGTAAATGAGACACGAACTTTGTATACTTTCTTTTAAATAAGCTCATTTTTAAAATATCTGTATCAAAAAGTAATTGTAGGTGACCTTCCGATTTCTGTATTTATATTTTATGCTAATATACTTTTCCTTACTGTATTCAAAGTTCAAGCTCTTTGGTATGTTAAAAACAGTAAAAGCTCTCTCTCTCTCTCTGTCTCTGTCTCTCTGTCTCTCTGTCTCTGTCTCTGTCTCTCTGTCTCTGTCTCTGTCTCTCTCTCTCTCTGTCTCTGTCTCTCTCTGTCTCTGTCTGTCTGTCTGTCTGTCTGTCTGTCTGTCNCTCTATATTTCTGAGATATAAACACCACGAGGCAGGAGGCGTGTTCCTTGGGGGACTATAGTTTAATAATTTAAACACTATTAAAGTTTGACCAACTCATTATGAAACTTCCTAAAAAGCTGAATCATACACTTATCCAACATGTCAGTTTTTTTAGTGTCTAGTAACAGACTTTTAATTAATTTTACCCGACGATTATTCAGATTTCTACGTCATGGTTTTTCTAACGTCGCATAACTGGTTGATATAATTTCGTTTTCTTCAATATTTAAGAGATAATGAAATAACATTTCTTTAAATATTCTTCAAATGGAATCTGGTAAAGCAACACTAATTCGCTCGGATAAAATTGAAAAAAAGGAAAGATGGGATAATTGTAAATAGCGACAAATAACAAAGCGATAATCACCTGTGTGAACCTGTTAAATAACGCGTTGGTTCATTGGTTGAATGTTCGTACAGAATATACGAATTTCGCTAACCTGACATCCCATGTTCGATTAAGAAGCACAGCTTATAAGAGTTCAAGTGGATTCAGACAATTCAATACTTATGATACCGCTGACTGGAAAACATATTTGTGTATTTGGCACTTTTTCACCGCATTGCAGTTATTATAGTTCATAAAAAATATAACAACTACTTGTTTGCATAACTTCAGTCTTCGTATTTCAGACAAGTAAGGCAAACGCTATAAACACAAATACCCTTGCAAAATTCGTGTTGTGAAAATAAAAAAAAATCGTTGATACGATAATTGCTACTTTTGAAAATGACTAGACTTTGTGGAACTCATTTCAATTGCTGCGTGATAAACAGGAAATAATAATAAAAGCCCTGTAAAGGTAAGTATTAATTTCTTGGTTTCGAACAAGAACAATCAGACTTGTTTTATTGTTAATTTTGAGGTAAAGTTAAGCTCGGTCACTGTTGTGTTATGTTTCGAAAACCATATATCCTGAGAACATCGTGTGGCAGAGCCCGTAGATACGGTATCCAGCCCAAGGCGTCCCGTCAGCGGCGCTAAAAACACCACCGGTGAACTAATTGTAGGCGTTTCCGAAGTTGGTGATCACTTTATCGAATTCTATGGTTTGATGGACTCCCGCGTTGTCAAGAGTCTGCGTTGTGAGACACGCAGAAAAGGCAGCGGGGACAGTCGCAGGCCCTTTACAACACCAATTGTAATGAATCATGCGTTATCAGGTATCAGAAGGAAAAAGAGTTTCTAAGTAGCCGATAAAAAGATAAAGATCATAATCATTTCGATGTTAACTTATGTTTTCATTGATACTGAATAATAATAATAATCGGGACAACGTTTTGCGTGTGTTTTTTTCTTAGAAGTTTTACAACGGATATTGTATGATGACTTGTCCACGGAAAGAATCTGCGAGGATCATGTTAAAATGATTAAAGTAATTGATTTGTACCTCTTGTGTGCAGTGACTTTATGAAACCCATTGGAATTCACTGCATGACACTTGTAACGTTACGATTGTGAAGCCGTAATTCAGATTTCAAAATTTTCTCCTTCCTTATTTCTTTGTCTGCATTTCGTTCATTTTCAAGCTGTCCTATTTTTTGCATCAATTTGTCCAATGTTTGCCTTAAGCTGTCCAATTTTTGTCTCAAGCTGTACATTTTTTGCATCAAGCTTTGTATTCTTGGTCTCAAGCTGGACAGTTTTTGCCTCAAGTTTTGTATTCTTGGCCTCAAACTGTACCATTTGGCCTCCAGATCTGCTAGTTTACGTTCAACGTCAACGGTGGATTGCGCGGCATTTGCACAAAGCAGCGTTAAAAATATGATACCGATGTGCATCTTCATGTTTAAAAAGTTGGTCACCTCTGGAGAGTGTTCCATCAATAAATGACTTTATCTTGTCCTGTGTCTTGACAATAGTCAGATAACAAGTCTAGGCCAGTGCATATTTGGGATAAAAGACTAACATGCAATTAAAGTAACGTCTAACAATGTCATGACAATTTTAAACCATGTCATATGATGTAAAATGTATATTTTTTGCCAAACCACACTTCATAAGTTTGTGCTTTGTACAGATCTCATGGTTAGAAGGTTGGCAAGGTTAAGCCACAAACAACAGAGTATTGACCACTAATTTGTCCAAAAAATCCTAATTGCAAGAATATATTCATTATTTTATATAATTTTGATTAAAATTGCATAAAATCTGTGTGGCCATTACTTAAAAGGCTTCCCAGGCCACACAAACTGGATTTTGTTCCCATCTATTATTCGTTTTTGTTTGTGCACGTGTTTCTCTTTTGTTCAAATCTGTTCGAACAGTAGGGCTGTCTTATTTTGAATTTGTTTGTGGGCCACTTTGCCATCATGTTAAATAATCTCATTAAGAGAAACAATGACACTGATTACCAAGAGGGAAATGTAGCCAAACAGACATGCGACGAATGCCACCTCCCTTGTAGGACAGACTTGAACACATGCGGAAAATACTTAAAATAAAGAAACGTATGTGACTAGTGTTCCCAATTTTAGTGCCCTGTATAGATAATGTTGAGAAAACGTGTCCGATTGTAATGCCGTCTGAAAAAGCACTCCTACATTCATTGCAAAACGTTCCTTTTCTGAACTGGCGTGCACGTTTTCCCGACTTTTTACATTACCCTATTTTTGCAAATGCTTGAGAATGCTCAAAATATGGTAGTATAAATGTGCTTCCATACATACTCGTAATATATACCATTTTTCGGAATTCAAAGACACGTGTTACTAATTGAAAGCAAGATCGCCGTGGCGTAGTGTATATGGTGTCCGCCTAGCGATCGGGAGGTCACGGGTTCGAACCCCAATGGGAGCGTTCCTTCGATCTCCCCCAAAGATACCAAGAACTGGTTGAAGTCCCAGGAAAGGGACTCGAGAGCGTTTCTATAAGCCTAAGGCTTTCGATGCAATCGAGCTAAAATAAATATGTTTAAACTAATTGAAAGCAACGATGCATACACGGATAAGTATGTAGTGTCAGCCTCTTGCATAAACCAAAATTAAATGAATATATGCCTTATTCTAGTTTGTGTTGTCGAATCTACGAATGGATGTTTTGTTTATATTATGTCAGATAAAATAAATTGGGGTAAACACTTTATTCAGTGTGTAAGTCAGAGTTTATTTACAGGTCATCGCTGATTCTTCACGAATACCTTATGTGCTGACCTGTAACACTTTATTCAGAAACATTTAATGTGTATAAATACATTCATTCGGAAATAAGACAGACCTGCATAGTGTCACGCGTTCCGAAAGTATACTTGTTGATTCTATACCAATGAAAGCAGTCTCAATTTTATTTTGGACCGGTTGATTTTTATTTTTATTTAATAATTAATCCATTAATTGTTTAAACTATGTTCTCATTAATGGCGTATTGATCTATATATATCATTAATCAATACATGTCCCTTAAATGCTTAAACATGTTGACCTAGAAGTCAGACCTTCTACATGTACGTCATTAAATCGAACAGTGTCTGTTTTCTAAAACGTTGTTGTTAATATAGACATCAGTCCCCCAAACTCCTTTTGTAATGGATATACTATGCAAAATAATCCCTAATAAGATTAATGAAAGTTGACCGATCATCATGTGTTAACTATTGTTGCTTTAATCAAAAGCGAAAATGATGCTCTTTAAAAGTACTACATTTTAAAGGCAAAATATACTACGCAGTTATTTTTTTCCAGGGAAGGGGTAGTCCCCTAAATCCACCATGACCAACAAGGGACTTGTATCTTTTGGAATCCCAGTCTGTCTCTGAATCGCTAATGTGACTCATATATATGGAAACCGGACAATGCTACTCATATTAAATGATACTTAATGTATTTGATATTTGTTTTAAGCCGTTTAGCAATTTAAATTAATTACATGACTAGGGACGTATATTCAGTTAGTAGATATCTTACCATATCTTCATAGGAAATACCAATGCAAGCATAAAGTATGATAGGTTCACTGAGTCTTAATTTTTTAACCAGAACCCAATCATGTGTAATTTCGTTCATCACATTCATTAATTTGATTACCAGCATTGGATGGCGTTTTTATTAAAACATTATTTTTTACACACTATTATAAAAATTACTAGAATTTTATGCAGTTTGGTGTTAACATATTTGTCATAAAGAAATAAACACAAATGCTGTTTGGATGATATAGTCGGTTTGTAAAGTTCCTTTTACATACGAATAATCACCATTACGTTCTGATGTAAAAGCCGGAGAACATTGCGTGACAGTTCCCGTGAATACGGTATCCAGACGAAGCTGATCGAATCCACACCTTTGACCCTTTATTCAATTGAAGGAGCCACAATTCAGACGTACTTCTGGATTCGTGCGTACCAGAAGCGTCCGTGCCCGTGCCATTAATGCGTCTGCCGTCAATAATGATCTCAAAGTTTGCACCCTCATTATAACGCGAAAACACCGTTGATCGGTGCTGTAAACTCTCCGTTGTTTGGATTATACCAATTGCCCACGTTCGTGATGATATGTTCAAAAACAACTGTTTGGTTCGTGCCTAAATTTCCGTTCGTAGCGGTCTGTTGACAAGCGGTAAAAGCGGTACCGTCAAAACCATTATCTGAAAAAATAATATATTGTTTCCATAAATATGTAGTTTATATGTGTTTATTGTAACAAATGAATTCATTTGATGGCCGACACAGACGACACCGTACTGTGTTCGTACCACACGAAAGAGCGAAATCACGATGCGAGGTTGCGAGATAATGATGCGAGATCACGAAGTTAGCATCGCATATCGCACTTTAAACTCGTGCTCTCCACCGTGTTTTCGCATAATCGCCCCTTGTAAATCCTAAGATTGAAACTACAATAAGACGATGCGAGATTACAACAGATTGTGCAACGTGCCACTCGCTATATCATTAAATATAAATTTTCAACTTGTGTTTGCTTGCACGCATTTAATTAAGTGACAATTAGATCAGTATCACAAACGAATATAATGGGAATTTGGATACTTTAAAAATTATTGTAATCTTCAACTTAAAAATGCTGTTAATACAGAAAATAAATCAATAAAAGATGTAAGTACCTCTTGTATGGAGTGTTTTTATTAAAGCCGCCGGAAACTGTACCATCGCGTCGTTGACCGTCTGCGTTCGGCGTGTTTTCGTCTGTTGATTGCCATGCTTGATGGACGTTTGCAGTGCTTGTATTATGGCTTTGTCTTGGTTTCTTTCCCTTTCAAGCTGCAATACTTTGGCATCCAGCTGTGCTATTTTGGCATCAAGTTCTGCTAGTTTCATAACGACATCCACATCTGATGATCGAATGGTTTCTGCTAATAGAACTATTTATGCAAATACAATTTGTATACTCATGTTTATAAATTAATGTTTGCTCTTATCAGAACAGCGCCTAACTGACGTTTGGCCTCAACATGTGCGCATATCCAGATAAAAGTGGTAGGTCGCTACAAGTTGCTACTAAAAGACCAAAGGACATTTAAAGGTGGTATTCGTGGATTTCTGAGATGCCGAAACTATCAACTTTCATGCAGCAACACTGATTTACGAGGCACAATCTGCTGAAGGAGTAGTAATACAGAGTGGAGGACTTCCATCTCAGCCTGAGTACCTTCATATAAAGAATAAAATAGAAACCACTGTACGATCTTAAATTTTCTATCGAGGTTAGTTATATAGAATTGTTTAACTAGTACACTGTAATATTGTTTTGTTCGTTATAATTTCTTCGCAGGTAGAAATATAGATTGGTTCATCGATACTTTTCAATGGAAATCGGTACAATGATACATCGTTTGTAACGCTTATCATAGATAATTTGTGATGTTATTAACATAGCTTTTTAAGCACGCAAAATAAACGCATGTGTGATGCAGCAGTAGTGTAATCTTTAACTCTTAACGGCCCCTGTTTCGAATCAAAATGAGTTTTTTTTTTAACCTTATCACTTACTGTTAAAATGATTTTACACTAATTAAAATGGTATTGTTTGGTAGGTAAACTGTTTAATGACACTTTCCGAACATTTAAAAATATGTTAGGAAATCCCATTAAAGCTTCTCACATGGTTGTAGAAAAAAGATTAAAATTGGAGGGCGGATGGGTTAAGGGGGACTTTCTTTGCTTATCGATCCTTATTCGATTCAAAGAGTCATTCTCATTACATTTTCTTTAATAAATATTTAATGAAATAAAATAAATAAACACATTACGTATAACAATACAATAATAATTTGGTAAAATCGGGATTAATCTTAGCTGTTTGAAACCACATACTACATATTACTGGCCCGGCATCTGTTTAGATAATGTAGAGCTGGGTACCAGTGATTCGTGGATGATGATCATGGTCCAACTTACCAAGATATAGCGCATACTTCGTTTAATCCTTAAGACAAATACACGAAAGGCGTCTCCTTGACTTGTCAGTCATATATATTACACCTACGGAATGAGGTCCGTATAAATAAATTATCCTATTTTTGATAAATAAATAAACATAACGTCACACCATGTTTAATTATCATTGAAATTAAGACGGAGCAGTGGTGCAGTCAAACAGCGCGTTGCTACCATTCAGACGTTCGTGGTTCGAAGAGGACTGTCGCTTTTGTATTTTAAACGATTCTGTTTTATCATAAACGTTTGTACATAATATCAATCGTTGTCTGTTGGTTTCAATATGTGAATCGTTCAACACAGCGTGAAATGAATGATTTCACATGCGTCTGGACCTTTTTACACCCAAGCTACGCCCCTGTCTAACACATGGGCGACCCCATAACAATTCGATTTAAGTCCGTGAAGTTATTTCAGGTTTGATAACGAATTGTAAGAATTGATGTTCTGAAAACTTCCTGTGATGCGTATATGTTGTGTTAGTGTTGTTGTGCTCAGTCTCATGTTATCGTAATGTTCATGATATGTATACACATGTACATGCACCGTTTTCATTGTTTGCCATCAGCATTTTCTATATTGTGTACAGCGTGTCATTTGTAAAACGACTCAGATCGGTGGTTAATGCATGGTCACAATAATGGATTTCAAATGTATCGACTAAAAAATTAATAAACCTCTACAACTGTGCATAGTCTGCTGTTATCTGCCTATTTACCCTGGTATTAATTTCACGAGGGCTAAAACCTGGCCTGAAATCGTTAAACTCCAGTTAATGCTGTTTGGCATTAGATCAGTTATTTTATCTCAACTGATTAACAACATCAATTCCATTTTAATACAAGACAGTGTATCTGCATTGTCATAGAATGAACTCAATCATAATTGATGTAGTCCGAACTGTGCTCAATTAAACAACCACCACCTACAACAAACTCTGATATTTTTTAACAAACCAAGCTGACCCATTTCGATCCTTTCCAAATCAAATACCGTTATTACTTGAATTATTTAAATAAAACTACCATTGGAACATAAAATGGATCAGCGTTGTTTGTACCTGAAGGTTCGGATTACAACTAAGCAGAGTTGTTTTTAGCACGTAGTGCTCAGGGTGACCTATTTTCGTCATCCAATGTCCTGCGCCATAAGTTTTGTATCGTGCGTCGTCAACAATTTGCTCGTTATATATCTAGAGATCACATTTTCATCAAATCTTGATGAATCTCCGTCAGAATATTTTCGTTGAAAATATGCAGCCATAGTTTGAATCTGGGTCACGTGCGTCCAAAACTAGGACACCCGATCAGATGTTAGGAAAACCATGTTACCACTTAAGCGGCCACATGTAGGACTCAATCTTAATGAAACTGGATCAGAATGTTTATCTGGAAAATATCAAGGCCGAGCTTAAATCTGGGTTACCTGCATCCGTAAACAAGGTCAAAGGGTCAAATCCTAGAAAAAAATTGTTATCACTCAAGAAGACACATTCTTGACTCAATCTTAAAAATGGTATTGGTATCAGAATTGGTATCGTATCAATATCTTGGTCGAGTTTAAATCAGGGTCACTTGCGTCCCAACAATGGCTCAACAGGTCGTATCTTGAGTAAACGCTGTTATCATTCCTAAAGCCTCATTTTTTATAAAATCTAGTTGATTTTTTTTCAGAATATTTATATTCACAATATCTTGGCAAAGTTGGAATCTGAATTAAGTGCATTCAAAAACTAAGTCACCAGATTAAATCTTAGATAAACAATATTTCCTACCACTTTAGAGGTCACATTTATGATCCAGCCTTGATGAAACTTATAATGGATGTTTACCTTAAAGAATTAGGCCGATTTGTTATCTGGGTCGCATGCGTAAAAAAACTAGCTCAACAACTCATATATCAAGTGGCCACATGCATGACTAAATCTAGATGAAACAAGAATGTTTATCTTGACAATCTATATGATGAGTTTGAATCTAGATCACGAGCGTCAAAAAATAGGTCAACACATCAAACGTTAAAATCACCATTTCACCACTCTAAAGACCATGTTACTAACTCAATATTAATGAAAATTCATCAGAATGTTCATGTTAACAATATCTAAGACACGTTCGATTCCCAAAATTTGGTCGCCAGGTCAAATCATAGAACATTCTTAACACTCAAGGGACCTCATGTCTGACTCATTCTCAATAAAACTTGATCAGAACGTTTATCTTGACAATATCGTGGTTAGGTTTGAAACTGGGCCATGTGCGTTACAAATTAATTAATTAACCTGGTCAACTGGTCGACAATGTCGATGCAAGCTTTTAATCTGGGTCAAGTAAGTGAATAACTAGATCACCAGGTAAATGTCCAAAAACTGGTACATCGTAAACTCAGGTGAGCGCTTTAGAGCCATCATGGCCCTCTTGTCAATAAAAATTATTTGGGTGCGAGTAAATTGTTTGTATATCGGCCTCTTATCGGTGGCTGTAACTGAATAGTTTCGAACACGAAACACCGGGAGACCAGTGTGTGGCATCTGCCATGCATGCGATACCCCGCCCACGATACATATGACCGCCCTTGTGAACCCACATTGAGTGGAAGAAGCCGCAGTTCAGCCGTACTACGGTGAGGGAAGCTTCCGCGTACATGTTGTCAATAGGAGTGCCGTCAACCGCAATCTACATTTATGTGTTTTTGTTCGGCTCAGCCATTCGCGTCTTGTGCTGTAATTTCGCTGCTGATATGATAATACGTGTTGCCAACGTTGGTTATGACTAGGACAAACACTACAGTTTGGTGAAGTCCAATTCGTGGATTGGGGGTCACCAGAGAAGTAGGGACGAAATTTGGTACTGCAATATATACAATCTCAAATATAAAGGACTTTTCCGGCTTTTCTTTAACACGATTTCAAATGTTGATAACTTATCTTGAAAGAAGGTCACATCCTTAACAGGATTTCGAAGTTTTAAGTTCTAGCGTGTTCATGGCGTCATCCTCATCCTCATTTTACTTACGTTTTTGCGCTTTATAGACCGATTAATTAATGTGTCGCCCGTATACTTGTTCATTTCTCTATTTATAAGTGAATAAACTTACCAATATATTTTTTAATGGAATAGTTTAAAAACACCTAAATTAGGCATTATATTACCTCTAGTATGCGGTAATTTGATGAACCCCTTTTAAAGAAGTTTTCCGAACAATGCCTGTAAAAGAAGCTGAAGTTCTTTATCATTTATTCTTTTTTCGTCTGCTTTGCGTTTATCTTTAAGTTCCACCACTCCAGTTATACAATTTTGAAATAAATGTGAATATTTTGCATGAAGACTCTGTATGAACTCAACATATGAAGATCGAATAGACTCTGTACGTAGTATGTTGTCATAATTGTATATACTACATAAATGACATACTATTTCTTGCCTTAAGCACGCTATATCAACAATTTATTTGAGCCAATAAAATATCAAATACTGCGAATGCCATTCTGAGAACGTTTTCAAGATTATAGTAGTATTGAAAAGATATGACATAAGACAGTGTTGATAAAACATTAAATCACAAATTCTATCTAAGAAAGCATATTAATCGTTTCAAAGGCATACAGATTGATAAGAATTTATTCATGACAAACACAATTTTAACATCAAACGTATTTGAGAACATGTTTTTCATCGAATTAAAAAATTTAAGACCACAATCCGTTTTCAATCGATTTACTCGTTACACTTCAAATAGGAAAAACCCAGAGAACATGGTGTGACTGTTTCCATGCACGCGATCTCCTGGCCTCCCTGTCCGTATTCACACTTGCGATCCCGCATTTAGCTGAAGAACCCATAATTCTCCACCATTGCTAAGTTCGTTTGTTGAGTGCCCGTCCACGTACATATCGTCAACCAGTTGTCCATCCTTCACGATCTGGAAGTAGGTTTCCGACTGATAGAAAACCATTAGTGACACATGGAATGCGTAAACACCGCTTATTGGAGCTGTGAATTCGCCGTTGTTGGGATTGTTTGCATTGCCAACGTTGGTGATCACCTTTTCAAATATAATTGTTTGGTATGTTCCCAACTATGTATTAAATTCCTGCACACAAGCAGTAAAGGCAGATGGCGCATAGCTGGGTACTGAAAGTGATAATAAATGCTGCTTTTAATTATAAATTACCGATTATTTCAATAAGGATGTTATTAGACATAAAATTTCTCCTACTATTTTCCGTAGAAAAAAAATTATTTTGCGAAAAACTAAGTATACCTCTAGCATGTGTGGATTTCACGAAGGCCGACTGCAGATACTTTCCCACCTCAGCTTGTCTTTGAAACTGCTCCAACTTCATCATCTGAAGTTTTAATATTTGAAACTTTTCCTTGTCTTCATATTGTTCCTTTTTCAATTGTGTTATCTGGAGTTTTAACATTTGTATCATTTCTTTGTCTTCGGTTCATTCCTTGCCAATTGTGCGAATCTGGCATCATAGCATGCTAGTTTTCTTTCGACATCAACTGTGGCTCAAACCATTTACGTTTGGACCAATGCAACGACTAATACCAAGAACATGCGCATCTTAATGATCAACAATTTGGTTTCGTCAGAACGAAGCTCGACTTAATAATGGTTCTGACATACGTTTGCAGCAATCTTTAAATACCATTATACTAGATAACATTATCAAGGTCACGTCACATGAGAATATCACGAAATAGGACATGAGGCGTGTCTACCTATTTATAGATTGCCGATATCATGCATTAGTTACGTAGAATGAGTCCCTATCACAAAACTAACATCAAAGCTGTTTTAAGTTAAGATCGTATATGTTCTAATTGGACTGATGTCTAATTATCCCCTGCCGAAGGCGACGGAATATTGTTTGGCGTTGTTCGTCCGTCCTTCCGTTCGTTCTATCTTTCGCCTGGGAACACGTTTGTGTCCGGAGCCATATATTGGAACTGCTAGGGCCTATGCATTTATGTATACATTGAAAAGATGAAGATTCACGTCAACTGCCATCAAGTGTATGGTGGAAGAAAACTTCCTTACGATAACGTCCTCAAACCTGACAGTGTTACTTATATAAAACGATGTTTCATGTATATGATTTGTGTTTATGCAAAGTACCCAGATTCAGCAATCCAAAAGAATTACACGACTAGGTACGTGTATTCAGGTAACGGATTTCTTACCACCTCTTTACAGGAAATACCAACCGTACAGTACGATAGGTTAACTGAGTCTTTATTTTTACTCACAACAAAATAATATTTTACTTCGTTCAAAACATTCTTCAAATGAAACAAACAGTATTGATAACGTTTGTATTAGAACAGTATTATGTTTACATTTATTATAAAAATTACTTGTTCTGCAAATGCAGTTAACATATTCGTCTGAAAGAGAACATTAATGCTGTCAAGGTGACACAGTCGGTTGTAAAGTTCCTTTCACGTACGAATGAATCATTATTACGTTCTGATGTAAAAGCCAGAGAACATAGCGTGACAGTTTCCGTGAATACGGTATCCAGCCGAAGACGTTCGGATCCACACCTTTGACCCTTTATTAAATTGAAGGAGCCACAATTCAGACGTACTTCTGGATTCGTGCGTACCATAAGCGTCTGCGACCATGCCATCAATGCGTCTGCCGTCAATTACGACCTCAAAGTCTGCACCCGCATTTGATTCCGTCATCAGCGTAACGTGGAATGCGAAAACACATTTGATCGGTGCTGTAAACTCTCCGTTGTTTGGATTATACCAATTGCCCACGTTGGTGATGACATGTTCAAAAACAACTGTTTGGTTCGTGCCTTAATTTCCGTTCGAAGCGGTCTGTTGACAAGCGGTAAAAGCGGTACCGTCAAAGAAATTATCTGAAAAAGAATATAATGTTTCCATATATATGAGGTATATATGTGTTTATGGTAACGAATGAATGCGAAAAGACAATGCAAAATTGCGAAATGAATATCGTGATCTCGCGTCGTCTTATCGCAATCTCATGTCGTGTTTTTGAAGCATCCAGCCTCGATGCGAGATTGCGAACAAAACAATGCGAGATCGCAACTACCTGCGATGCAAAGTTTTGAAATTTCTGTCGCGATCACGCATCATGTTGTGCGATTAAGCTTTGAGCTTAGTTCGAAATCGCGAGATTTATGTTGAGAGATTGGGATGAGTGATCCTGATATTAATAACGCGATTTCGCGTCATAATTTCGTATCGAGTTATCGCGGTCTTGCTTAGGGGAAAACAAGTAATGGACCGAACGGATTACAGTAACACAGCGAAAAACAAACCTTGGCCTAGTTCTAAATTTGATGAAAATTATAGAGCACAAATATTTTAATTTTACCACACCAATATTGAAAAATTGCACACATATACAAATTCTTATAACAAAAAAAATAATTACATAAACATTGCATTTTCCAATATAAATAGTTTTGCAGAATATCGATAAATAAATATGCAATATAAATATATCTTTGACAATACAAAAATGAACTTTAGAAAATAAATAAATTTAAATATTGAAGTTTACAATACAAATATGAATTAAAATAACACATGTATACAACTTAACGACACAAACATTAAATATAGGATTTTGCAACGTTTGACAAGCCATATGATTTAATATCAATTTTCAACATGGGTTTGTTTCACGCATTTAATTTAGTGATAGTAAAATCAGTACAACAACCAAATATCATGGGAATTTGAATCCTGTCAAAAGCATTTTAACCGTCAACCTGAAGGTGATATCATTGCAGTAAGTAAATAAATACAAAAATGGAATACCTCTTTTACGGCGTGTTTTTTTTTCTCTTCGTGTCCTTTCTGCGTTCGGCTTGTTTTCGTCTGTTGATGGTCATGCTTGATGGACGTTTGCAGTGCTTGTATTGTGGCTTTGTCTTGGTTTCTTTCCCTTTCAAGCTGTAATACTTTGTCATCAAGCTGTGCTATTTTGGCATCAAATTCTGCTAGTTTCCTAACGACATCCACATCTGATGATCGAATGGTTTCTGCTAATAGAACTATTAATGCAAATACAGTGTGCATCCTCATGTTTGGAAACGAATGTTTCTTCTTATCAGAACAGTGCCTTACTGTTGTTTGGCCCTAACATGTACACTTATCTTGATAAAAGTGGAAGGTCGCTACAAGTTGCTACTAAAAGACCAAAGGCGATTTAAAGGTGGTATTCGTGAATTTCTAAGATGTTGACACTAGAAACTATCATACTGCACAATTAATTTTCTAGGCCCAATCTGCTGAACTTCACTATCGTTGCAATAATCTAGCAAGGATTAGTAATAAAGAGTTTAGGACTTCCATCTTAGCCTTCGAACCTTCATGCAAAAATGAAAATGGAAATCACCATACGATTTTAAATTTTCTATCATGGATAATTATTTAGCAATTATTTGTTTCGTTCTATTTCTTCGCAACTAATTTCTAGAATTCGATTTATGGGGAGATTATCCATGAACAAGGGTTTGCAATGAACCAAGTGTTTTCTTCTTCCATTTTTATTCTTAGAGTTGAGGTTCTAGGAAGATTTCTGAAATAAGGATTTAAAGCATTTTTTTTACTGTATGTTCTATGCATCTATTTTCGATCCTTCAATTAAAATGTATCGGAAAGTTAACAAACAAGAATGAACCACACATTGCCACAACATTCATCTTCAATAATGGTTCATAGATACATTATAATTTGAAGGGTTATACAAGAAGTATGTAGAGCACCTTCCACCTCAAACTTTTTTTGCAGGACATAGAATTTTTCTGCTCTTGTGCTTTATTCACATTTTTTTGGAAAAGATCTGCCATCAATTTACTACTATCCTTGCAAAAAAATGTGAGATTCTATGTTATTTATGTAATTTGCAAAGCAATCTTTCAAATGCCACATATCACGGACACTGCATTGGAAATTAAAAGTTAGAGCGACTAGTTCACAGTTTGGCAAAATGACAATTTAAAGTATCATAGATTCACAAAATATTGTATGTATTGTATTCAAACAAACACAATAACATTCATGAGTCAAAAATGTAATTTTGTTATATAGGCTTAATGCAACCTTTTAACACATGTTGTAGTTCCTTCTTTCTGCTGATGATTACATCCATTAAATAGATACTATGATAGTGTAATATTGAAGTTGTTTATGATGATGATGATGATGATAATAATGACGATGATGGTGAGGGTGATGACGTGATGATGGTGGTGGTGGTGATGGTGGTGGTGATGATGATGATGATGTAGTTGGTTAGTCTCCTTTTGATTTATAAATAATTCACAAGTGATCTATTGAACTCTGTGTAGACCTGTTTTGCCGGAGAGGCTTCGAGCAGCCTGCTTATTGGGTCGTTCCAATAGAGCAGTCCCCCATAAATTAATCTAATGTTTAAATATGTACATATTATGTTGTCAAATGTTTAGATCAAAAGTTCGACATAATTAATGTGCCAAGAAATTAAATATGTTTGTTTCATAAAGTACTTTTATTTTTCTGAACTTCACCCTCTCAGAAAAGTCATGTTCTTTCGGATCAATGTGTGCGCCTTAGGGCCAATGGCTCTCTTGTTACAATTACCCCACTTTTGCGGAACTCATTTTCAATTTTAAACAGAAAATAAAAAAGGCCCCGCATTGCTACGGTTTAATTGCTAGGTTTCGAACAAGAACAATAAGACTAGTTTTGAAAAGCTCAATTTTACTTGTTTAGTTTCGAACAAGTTATAACATATACGCGCTGTCATTTTTGTGTTATGTTTCGGACACGAAATATCCGGATAACACCGTGTGGCGGTTTCCGTGGATACGGTATCCAGTCTCAGGAACCTGTATCCACACTACTGAGCCAGCATTCAGTTGAAGGAACCAAAACTCCCCGGTACTCGTCAGCTCGTTTGTGCTGTAAGCTTCACGTCCATGTCGTCAACAGATTGACCATCAATCATGATTTCAAAGTAAGCGACTTGATTTCCTTCTGCAATTAGGGTTGCGTGGAACGCGTACACTCCCTATACGGGCGCTGTAAACACCCCGGTGAACCTATTGTAGGTGTTACCCACGTTAGTGATCACTTTATCGAACTGAATGATTTGATGGACTCCCAGGTGTTCAAGAGTCGCAGTTTGTAGACATGCAGTAAAGGCACTGCGAACAATCTTAGGCACTATAATATATATATAAATTGTAATGAATGATTTGTTGTCAGATCTTGGAACGACAAAAGGGCTTATAACTTGCCAATAAAAGATGAACATCATAATCATTTTCGTTGCATTTTTTTTTGCAATGGTATTGAGTAATTCTAATCGGGACCCCTTTTTGCGTTTTCGCAGAAGTTTAACAACGGTTTATGCTGATTTGTCCTTGGAAAGAACCTGCGAGGATCATGTTCAAATGATTTCAGAATTTTTTATTTACCTCTTGTGTGCGGTGACTTTATGAAACCAATTGGAATTTCCAGCATAGCATCTGTCTGGTTCGTATTGTGGTTCTGATTGTTAAGCCGTTCTTGCTTGTGTAATTCAGATTTTACATATTTTCATTTGGCTCTTTCCTCATTTCTTTGGCTCCATTTCGTTCGTTTTGAAGCTCTCCAATTTTTGCCTCAAGCTCTGCATTTGTGTCCTAAATCAGTTCTATTTTTGCATCAATCTTGCTATTTTTTGGCCCAAGCTGTAGATTTGTGGCCTCTAGATGTGCAGTTTTTGCCTCAAGTTGAACTATTTTAGCCGCGAGATCAGCAAATGCGATTTTAACATCCACGGTCCACACGGCGTTGAAACATAGCAGCGTAAGTATCGGTATAATACCGGTTTGTATATACATGTTTAAACAGTTGGTTTCATCTGGAAAATGTTCCAACAGGGAATGACGTTATATTGACTCTTGTTTTAACACTTATCAGATAAAAAGTCCTCGTCAGTACACATTTGGAATACAAGACTATCATGCAATTAAAGGAACAACAATTTGTTTAAATTTTAAACTTTAAGTTTAAAACCTATCACGTAAACTATATTTTTTCCGAACCAAACTTCACAAACATGTGCTCTGTACAGATCAAATGATGAGCAGACGGTTGGTAGGGTTATGCCGCACACAACAGAGTATTGACCACTAACAGGTTTGTCAAAAATACCTAATTGCATTTTACTGCAGGAACTTGCTCATTTTTTCTTATTTTTTTTTATTGGACATTCACACAATCTGTACAACCATTACTTACAATGCGCATCTTGCAAAAACTCTTTATTATTTTGATATTGACAATTTATGCTTCGATGGAATTGCTGCAACCCTTGGAAGTTTACAATATTTGTTTTTGGTCTAGATACCCTATGACCATACGCACCACAGCAAATTTGAACACAAGGAACATTTCAGTTCTTTGTTTGAACAGGTCGACCACGCAACGTGTTACTACTTATTTATGATATGACTTGATTATAATCTTTCAGACCTAACTGTACGCCTCCTATATGTATTTTTTTCGTGCAAGTATGTCTCACATTTGTTAAAAACGGTCCTAACAGTAGGTCTGGCATCTTAAGCACGTATTCGTTGGCCCATATTGCATCGTAATAAAAAGATGGCCAATTATCACAAGAAGAGATGCGATGAACGCTGAAGGATAGACGTGAACACACGAGGGAAATTCGTAAACTTAAGGAACGTAAATATATATATGTGACTAGTGTTCCCAATGTTTAGTCTCTTGATTATATAAAGGTGCGAAAGGTGTCAGATTGTAAAGCCGCCTGTAAAAGCAATAATAACTTGATTGCAAAACGTGCCTGCTTTTGCTGAACTGATGTGTATGTTTTCCCTTATATTAATCATGATCTTATTTTTGAAAATGCTTGTTCTCTGAGACTTCCGAAAAAGTGTTAGTATATGTATTTAAATATATATTATGGTAATATACACGAATTATTTTTAATTCAAATACACGTTTTATTGATAAAATGCATAAAGTGCCATCAAACTGTGGGATAACCTTTAATACTGAAACATTTAATATGCATGAATGCATTTATTGGAAAATTTGACGGACCGGTCAAGTATCGCGCGTTTGGCGTGAGAGACACTCTTTCGAGCTTCGAAACACGCTTCCATGCTTTACTGATCATTTATAACACGTTTGAAACGTTTGGGTCTGAAAGAATACTCTTTGATTCTAGACCTATGAAATTCATTTCAATTAGATTTTTTACCGTTTTATTATAAATTCATTTATAAATTATCGATTGTTTTTGTTAAGTAGAAAAAGAGATCTCGTTATTATTCAAAATCAATGATATGGTCTATAAATTACTAGTAACAAATATAGGTTATGAACGTGATTTTGTCACTCCGGCAATATCCCACTCGTCAAACGACTCGAAGTAAGCGACATACGCGAATCCACTGAACTGCTATTTTCATTCGACAGAGGTTTCCTATTTTACTTTTATAAAGTAAATAGATCTACTTAATTGTTAAAATGTGTAATTATAACCGTTAAAATATTTATATATTTGTCGGTACACAACTGAAATACCGTGTTAAATAAGCCGGTCTAACAACGTTTTAATTTCCAATTTGCTACGTTTTAAACTGGAAGTAATAAAAAAAAGCCCTATATAGATATTTTTAATAGCTTGGTTTCGAACAAGAACAATAAGACTTATTTTGCAAAGCCCAGTATTAATTGTTGACGTTTCAAACAAGACATTACATATAAGCGCAGTCGTTCTTGCGTTATGTTTCGAACAAGAAATATCCGGAGAACATCGTGTGGCAGTTTCCTGTGATACGGTATCCAGCCGAAGGCGTCTCTATCCAAACTAGTGAGGCAGTATTCAGTTGGAGGAGAAAAAACTCCCCGGTACTCGTATGTTCTGCTGTGGTGTGAGCGTCTGCGTACATGTCGTCAACACTTTGACCATTAATCACGATATCAAAGTAGGCGTAACTATACCCTTCTGTCATTAGAGTTACGTGGAACGCGTACACTCCCTTTAACGGCGCGGTAAATGTTCCGGTGTACTGATTGTAAGCGTTACCGACGTTGGTGATCACTTTATCGAACTGTATGGTTTGATGGGCTCCCAAGTGTTCTAGAGGGCTCGGTCGTACACACGCGGTAAAGGCAGTATGGACAATCCCAGACTCTATAAAAAATAAACTGTAATGAATGATGCGTTGTAAGGTATCAGAACAACAGAACGTTTAATTAGCCTGATAAAAAATAAACATTATAATCATTTCGATGTCAACTGTGTTTTCAATTGTTATGTGTAATTATTTCGAATCGGGACTACTTTACTAAGTTTTACAATGGATATTATATGATTTTTCAATGGATAGATCTGCAAGGATCAATTTAAGTGATTTAAGAAATGGGTTTTTACCTCTTGTGTGTGGGGACTTTATGAAACCCATTGGAATTTCCTGTCTAGCACCTGTCCCGTTATGATTGTGAAGCGTTTCATACTTGCTTAATTCAGTTTTTACATATTTCGAATTTTCACGTGCCTCCTTCATTAATTCTTTGTCTGCATTTCGTTTGTTTTCAAGTAGTCCAATTTTTACCTCAAGTTGTACATTTTTGGCCCCAAGCTGTACTATTTTGGCCTCGAGCTCTGCTAGTTTACTTTCAACATCCACGGCAGATTGCACGGTGTTATCACAACGCAGCGTTAATAACAACACGATGCCGGTGTGTATTTTCATATTTTAAAAGTTGATGTCCTCTTAAAAGTGTTTCGACAATGAACGGCATTTAATTAACTTCTGTCTTATCAGTAGACAGATAACAACTAGGTCATTACGAATTAAAAATAGCATACTGGCAGGCAATTAAAAGAACGTTTCAAAATTTGATAAAAATGTGTAACACGTAAATTTATATTTTAAGCCCTGTCAAAGATTCGTTTTTACCGAACCAAACTTCAAGAACATGTGCTGTGTTCAGATCTCTCGATGAGCAGAATGTTGGCAAGGTTAAGCAACCAACAACAGAGTGTTGGCCTCTTTTTACAGATTTGTAAAAAAGAGCACATTGCATTTTTCCTGCAGGTATATGTTCATGTTTCATATAAATTTTATTGAACATTTACATAAGCGGCATGCCCATTACTTAAAAGGCTGATAAAACCACAAGAATTTGAGTTTTTTTATTGACAATTTGTGCCTCAATTGAATTGCTTCAACATTATGAAGTTTTGAATAAATTTGGTCGAGACTGTTTATCACTATATAAAGTATAACAAATTTAAACACATGCACCGTAAATGGAACTTCAGTCCTTTATTTTGAACAGGGCGACCATGCAGCAGGTCAACACGTCTGGGCACACTTTATTATAATCTTTCAGAACTTACTGTAGGACTCCTATATTATTTTAGGATCAATTTGCCATCATGTTAAATAATCTAATTACCAGAAACATTACCGTATTTTTTTGCAAATGCTTGTCCACTGAGAATGCTTAAAATATGGCAGCATTAAAATGTAACCATACATACTCGTTATATATACCAATTGTTTAGAACCCAAAGACACGTTTTACTAATTGAAAGCAACGATGCATACACGGATGAAAGTGTGTAGTGTAGTGCCAGCCTATTGCAAAAACCCAGATTGAATGGACATATGCCTTATTCTATGTTGTGTTGTCGAATCTACGAATGGAGATCGACTTGCATATTATAGGACGCACTATTCTTTGTTTATATTATGTCAGATAAAAGTACTTGGGGTAAACACTTTTTTTCAGAAACATTTAATGTGTATAAATACATTCATTCGGAAATTAGACTGACCTGAATAGTCTCACGCGTTCCGAAAGTATACTCATTGATTTTATACCAATAAAAGCAGTTTCAATTTTATTTTGGACCGGCTGATTTTCATTTTTATTTAATAATTAATCCATTATTTTTAAGAGCTTCGGCAATAATTTGTAATCAATGATTAAGAACGAATATGGTATATACATTACTAGTAACAAATATAGGCTGTCAACGTAATTTTGTTACTCCGATAATATCGAACTCGTCAAACAACTCAAAGTAAGCGACATACGCGAATCACTGAACTGCTATTAGAGGTTTCATATTTTTCTTTTTATTAAGTTAATACTTAATTGTTCAAATGTGTAATTATAACCGATACAATTTCTGTACATTTGTCGGTACACAAGTAAAATTCCGAGTTTAGTTAAATCTGAGTGGACATGACAAAACCATTAATTGTTTAAACTATTTTCTCATAAATGGCGTATTTATCTATCTATATCATTAATCAATACCTGTCCCTTAAATGCTTAAACAGGTTGACCTAGAAGTCAGAAACTTCTACGTCGTTAAATCGAACAGTGTCTGTATTCTAAATCTTTGTTGTTAATATAGACATCAGTTCCCCCCCCCAAACTCCTTTTGTAATGGATATACTATGCAAAATAATCCCTAATAAGATTAATGAAAGTTGACCGATCATCATGTGTTAACTATTGTTGTTTTAATCAAAAGCGAATATGATACTCTTTAGGAGTACTACATTTTAAAGGCAAAATATACTATTCAGTTATGTATTCCCAGGGAAGGGGTAGTCCCCTAAATCCACCATGACCAACAAGGGACTAGTATCTTTTTGAACCCCAGTGTGTCTCTGACTCGCTCGGAGGACTTGAGAGCTATGATTTTAGATATGATTTTAAAGTTGGAAACCGGTCATACGGCTTATATATATGGAAACCGGACAATGTTACTCATATTAAATGACACTTAATGTATTTAATATTTGTTTATGCCGTTTAGCAATTTTAATTAATTACATCACTAGGAACGTGCATTAAGGTAACGGTTAATTTACCATATCTTCACAGGAAATACCAATTTAAGCATAAAGTATGATATGTTCACTGAGTCTTTTCTTTCTTTTTATCAGAACACAATAATGTGTTATTTTGTTCATCACATTCATTAATTTGATTAACAGCATTGAGTAGCGTTTTCATTAAAACATTATTTTGTTACACACTATTAAAACAAATACTAGAATTGTATGCTGTTTGGTGTTAACATATTTGTCATAAAGAAATAAACACAAATGCTGTTTGGATGATATAATCGGTTTGTAAAGTTCCTTTCTCATACGAATGAATTATTATTACGTTCTGATGTAAAAGCCGGAGAACATTGCGTGACAGTTCCCGTGAATACGGTGTTCATATGAAGATGTTCGAATCCACACCTTTGACCCTTTATTCAATTGAAGGAGCCACAATTCAGCCGTACTTCTGGATTCGTGCGTACCAGAAGCGTCCGTATCCATGCCATCAATGCGTCTGCCGTCAATTACGATCTCAAAGTTTGCGCCCTCATTATACTCAGTCATCAGCGTAACGTGGAACGCGAAAACACCGTTGATCGGTGCTGTAAACTCTCCATTGTTTGGATTATACCAATTGCCCATATTGGTGATGACATGTTCAAAAACAACTGTTTGGTTCGTGTCTAAATTTCCGTTCGTAGCGGTCTGTTGACAAGCGGTAAAAGCGGTACCGTCAAAACCATTCTCTGAAAAAATAATATATTGTTTCCATATATATGTAGTTTATATGTGTTTATTGTAATAAATGAATTCATTTGATTGCCGATACAGACGACAGCGTACGGTGTTCGTACCACACGAAGGAGCGAAATCACGATGCGAGGTTGCGAGATAATGATGCGAGATCATGAAATTAACATCGCATATCGCACGTTAAACTCTTGCTCTTATCGTTTTTTGCATTATCGCCCCTTGTTTATCCAAAGATTGAAACTGCGATAAGACGATGCGAGATTACAACTTGATAAACGGTTCAATCAACAGATTGTGCAACGTGCCACACGCTATATCATTAAATATAAATGTTCAACTTGTGTTTGCTTGCACGCATTTAATTTAGTGACAATTACATCAGTATCACAAACGAATATAATGGGAATTTGGATCCTGTAACCATAATTTTAATCTTCAACTTGAAAGTGATGTTAATACAGTAAATAAATCAATAAAAAGATGTAAGTACCTCTTATATGGAGTGATTTGTTTAAAGCCGCCGGAAACTGTACCATCTCTTCGTTGACCGTCTGCGTTCGGCTTGTTTTCGTCTGTTGATGGTCATGCTTGATGGACGTTTGCAGTGCTTGTATTATGGCTTTGTCTTGGTTTCGTTCCCTTTCAAGCTGTGATACTTTGGCATCAAGCTGTGCAATTTTGGCATCAAGCTCTGCTAGTTTCCTAACGGCATCAACATCTGATGATCGAATGGTTTCTGCTAATAGAACTAATAATGCAAATACAATGTGTATCCTCATGTTAGGAAACAAATGTTTCTTCTTATCAGAACAGTGCCTTACTGATGTTTGGCCCTAACATGTACGCATATCCAGATAAAAGTGGCAGGTCGCTACAAGTTGCTACTTAAAGACCAAAGGAGATTTAACGGTTGTATTCGTGGATTTCTGAGATCTTGACACTAGAAACGTTCATACTTCACCACTAATTTACGAGACCCAATCTTCTGAACTTCATAATCGTTGCATTCATCTCGCAAGGAGTAGTTATAACGAGGTGAGGACTTCCATCTCAGCCTTTGTACCGAATCGACATAGAAAATGAAAATGGAAACCACTACACGATCTTAAATTTTCTATCGAGTATAGTTATCGAGAATTGTTATACAAGTGTGGTGTCATCTGGGTTATGTTCGTTATATTTTCTTCGCAACTACTGTCTAGAATTCGATTGAAATTCCCTATGAAGTTTACTTGTAAACTTAGAAAAACAAGTTAAATATATCGATTGGTTCATCGATACTTATCAGTTGAATTCGTTAGAATGATTAATCGTTTGTAAAACTAATCATAGATAAGTTGTGATGATATGAACATAGCTTTTACAATACGCAAATTGAACGAGTGTGTGATGTAGTGGAAGTGTAAGCTCTAATTCCTAGAGGTCCCTGGTTCGAATCATGGTGAGTTTTAACTTTTGATTTAATTTTATCACTTACTGTAATAATGGTTTAACACTTATCAAAATGTGTTTTTTTTGTTACTTTCCAAACATTTAAAAATATGTTAAGCATTCCCATCAAAGCTTCTTACATGGTTGTAGGCAAAAAAGCAAAAACCCCAGAAACAAATTGGATGGCGGATGGGGTGAGGGCTTATTCGATTTAAAGAATCAATTTTACATTTACATATATTTAATAAAATAAAATATATCCACATATAAAGTATAAAAATACAATAACATTTTTTTAAATCGGGATCAAGCTTAGCCGTATGAAACCACGTACTACATTTTCTGGCCCCGGCATCTGTTTAGATAATGTTGAACTCGGTACAAGTTATTCGCGGATGATGATCATGGTCCAACTTTCCAAGATAAAGCGCATCCTTCGTCTAATTCTTAAGACGAAGACTCAAAAAAGGCGCCTCCTTTACGAAACATAGTTGACATGTCAGTCATATATATTACACCTACGGAATGATGTTCGTATCAATAAATGATCAAATTTTTAATAAATAGATATACAGAACGTCGTACCATGTTTAAATGGCATTGACATTTAGACGGTGCAGTGGTAAAGAGCGTTGCTACCATTCAGACGTTCGTTGTCGCTTTTGTATTTTTAAACGATTATGTTTTATCATATACGAAAGTACAAAACATCAATCGTTGGCTGTTAGTTTCAGTATGTCAATCGTTCATCACAGCCTTATATTGTGGATTGTCTCGCGTGTTTTAAAACACACAAGCTACGTCCCTGTCTAACACATGGGCAATCCATCAAAAATTTTAAGTACCATAAGCGTTTGTGAAGTTAATTTTGATTTGTTTTTGTTACCGTAAGAATTGATGTTCTGAAAAATGTTCTGTGATGCGAATGTGGTGTGTTAGTTTTGTTGGGCTTAGTCTAATGTTATTGTAATGTTCATGATCTGTATACATGTCATGAGAGTGTGCCTGGTTAAATATAGAGCGACTTTGGTGAGATAAGGTTGTAACTTTGACGAATAATTGTGTTACCTTCTAACTTAACAAGCAACGTATGTCTTGTGCTGAAACGATATGTAAACGCTTATTCAACTTAAATTAAAGTTCTAAAGTAACGCTGCTTACGTATTGCACGTGACCTATATAGCAATGATGCATTGTTTGCCATCAGCATTTTACATATTGTGTACAACGTGTCACTTGTAAGACGGCTCAAATCTGTGGTTAAATGTATACGCACAATAATGCATTTCAAGTGTAGTGACTCATAAAGTAATTAAATCTAAAACTGTGTATTGCCTTCAGAGTTTACCTCCAGTTAATGGTATTTGACATTAGATCAGTAATTTCTTTTCAACTGATTAACACTATCAAATCCGTTTTCATGACAGACAGTGTATCAACGTTATTATAGAATCATCTCAATCATAATAGATAATAGATTGACAATATCTAGACCGAGTTTGAATCTGGGTCATGTGCGTCAAAAAACAGATCAAACTTTAGAAGAACCTTATAACCTTTCTAGAGGCCACATTAATCACTCAATCTTGATCAAACTTCTTTAGAATGTTTATCTTGATAATGTTTATCTTAATAATATATAATCCAAGTTCTTATCTTAGTCACTTGCGTCCCAAACGTAGGTCCCATGTTAGATCATAGAACAACTTTCTTAACACTCCAGAGGCCACCTTTATGACTCAATCTCGATTGAACTTGGTCAGAATCTTTCTCGTGACAATATCAAGTCTAAGTTTGAATCTTGGTCATGTGATTTTAAAACTAATTAACTTGGTCGAATAATTTGTTAATGAAACTTGGTTAGAATGTTTTTTTTTGACAATGTCGACGCCATATTTGAATATGGGTCAAGTGGGGTTTTCAAGTCAACTTTCAATAATTGGTGCACCGTCAACCCATCAAGTTGCTATCAAATTTGCCCAGCTGTTTTGACTGTGCTAAATGTACAACGTGTCGTATAAAACATAAGTGAGTATTTGTTATCTTGCACTTAGTTTGGTTGTTGCCGTCTTTAGTCACTGTAGTTTTTCACGTCTCTGATATATAGGTTTCAAGTCAATATGCCTATACAAACGTGAACAGTGTGTTCATACCAAGCTCGAGTAAAATGATGCAATACATTTCGCAATTATATCCAATTTAAATCTTTGAATTGAAAGAACGACAACTGCATACTTCGCTAACTGTTGTATACGAACAATTAATCAATATAGTAACAAAATGAACGAATTTTCTACCTAGGCACATTATCTTGTACGTTCATGCTAGCAAAATTTACGAATGAATAGTATGAATTATACAATTGGCAATCATAGGTAAATGTATATGCAATTGATCCTATTATTATGATGCATTTAAAAGAAATGACATGTGACATTATATTATACGGTAGGTTTAACCTGGTCCTAATGAAAATTCAGTTGAGCCCCGTGAAAAATCAAAGCCGATTCTTAAGTTTGATAATTAATATCGTGCATAATTGATATTTGAAGACACTTGTATTAATTTATGTTTAAATTTATGTTTAAAACGGTCGACATTAACCGATAGCCAAATTTGTACCGGCGCAAAGCAACTAAGTGGTCGTTGTCGAGTTCGAAACGGGACTTTGGATTTTCAAATATTCGTTCACATTCGAATTTAATTTGTAGAATTAGTGCACTTTTGTGTGTGCATAGCTATGGGCAAAAATCTGAGATTTAATACGACTGGGCTATTTTTGTGTACTGTTATTAAATGAACAATAAAGAGAAAAATACAATAGAATAATATATCATATATATTAAAGAAATTTACTTCACATTAAACATGAAGTATATATAATAAAACATTCAACAAGAGTTACAATGGGAAAAAAATACACGCAGACTAAATAGCAAAGCTCAAATCCGTGACATTCGGTTAACAAGTTCTACATTGATCCAGTGAAACTTTTATGCCACTGTTTATACGAATCGCCTCAAACTGACGAAAGCAAACGATGTATTCATAGCCTTGTTTTCTTTATGGACAAAGCCGAATAATAGGCGAACATAAACGAGCGGCAGAGTAAATCTACCGTATCATAATTTTTGCGATATTCCATCAAAGGAAATGCATATATTTGCAAAAATATGTGGACTTTAGTTTGGTAATCTCTTTCACTTCTCATCAAGAACGATCATGATAGTGAATAATAGCATGAATAAAACGAATGTGTTATTCTGAATATCGTAATTATCAGTATTAAGAGAACGTAGATTGCTGAATAACATTTTTTATTTTACCTCAACTCTCCTTAAATGTAGGGCGGCGTTTGGCATTTATAACAGAATGGATCATGCACAATAAAGGACTTATTTTATAGAATTTATTTATTAACAAGTTGGTTGTTATTAAACTTCAAACACGAAAAACCCGGAAAACATTGTGTGGCAGCCGCCGTGCATTGTTTCACCAGCTTGCTCCGTTCGTAACCACACTTGCGATCCTGCATTCAGATTTAAAAGCCAGAATTCGCCCGTGGTTCGTAGTTCGTTTGTTAAAGTCGCGTCAACGTACATATCGTCAATCATTTGGCCGTCTTTTACGATCTGAAAGTATGCATCTGTGTGCCCTTCAGTCATAAGCGTCGCATGGAATGCATACACGCCGTTCACAGGCGCGGTGAATTCGCCATTGTGAGGGTTGTATGCGTTGCCAACGTTGGTGATTACGCGTTCGAATACTATTGTTTGGAAGACGCCCAGCTGGGAAGGTGGTGTAATCATACAAGCAGTAAATGCAGTTGGGGCAAAACCCGGTACTGTAAGAAATAATTATTGTGCTTTTTAAATATGAATTACTTTTTACGTCATTATTGGAATATTTTTTAAATATACGAGATACAAATCTTACCATTAGAAATAAAGTGCAAAAAATAACTCAACTATGAACAATTAAAATGTACCTCTGGTTTGGGGTGATTTCATGAAACCCGACTGCAACTGCTTTCCCATCTCTTTTTGTCTTTGAAACTGCTCCAACTTCATAATCTGAAGTTTTAAGGTTTGTATTATTTCTTTGTCTTCTTGTCTTTCATTTTCCACATGTGTTATCTTTTGTTTCAACATTTGTATTATTTCTTTGTCTTCTTTTCGTTCCTTTTCCAATTGTGCAAATCTGGCATCATATTCTGCTAGTCTTCTTTCGACATCCACATCTGCTGAACGAACAGTTTGGACCAATACAAGGACAAATACCAAGAACATGCGCATTTTCATGTTAAAAACGTTGATTTCTTCAAAAACAATGCTCGACTAAATTTTGGTTATACATTACGTTGAGGTTGGTATATATGTATTCAGTCAAGATAACAAATCTAGATCGTGTCACATCTGTAAGTTTAGTCAAAGAACAGGCACGGATCTACCGGGGGCACAGGGGGCACGTGCTAAATGTTGTACGTTTTAATAGTAAACGTTTAGTTCCTACAATTGTGTGTAACCCTAGTCTGATCAGTATTGCTTATTCAAGACCAAGACCATCGCCGTACGGTACCGCTAAGGGGTTGGAATTACGCAGTAAAGGTCGCTACTAAACCTTTTTTTCATCCAATCGTTTCAAATCTTACGCATTGTTTTCCTGAATCATCTTTTAAATTGTTTCCATGAAATTAAACAGAAATAATATCACAATAGGAATTTACACATTTTTTTAGATGCGAATTGAAGCCATGATTCTGTGTAAGATATTTTTAAGCTCTTTATCCATTTCGAATCCAAACTACGTAAGAACACTAGATCATAGGAAATACTAGCGCATTACCGGATAAGGTCACACACATCAGAATTGAACTACATCGAGCCTCATATCTTGAGATCATCGGATAAAACGGACCACTAGAAACGGTCACTGGCTGAGTAAAACAACCCATCTTCACGCTGACCACTGCGTCTCCACTGATGTAACGCTCATAATCTATCAAAAATGACAATTATTACTTTCTCTGAACTATTGGTGGTATAACATTGGTGGTCTATTGGTGGCTGAAAATATTAGTTTATTTGATGTTAAATGTCTTCCTGAACGTAATAGGTCTTTTGATTGGTAAGGTCGCCCTGAACGTATTTGGTCTTTGGGTGAATAAGGTCTTTATACACAAAAAGTACGTGTATGGTAAATGACTTAAAAAAGTGAAAGCACTGCGTTTTCATTTATGGATTAGATCTTCATGAAACAAAACGTTTAAGTATTTTATCGTCTTGTATTTACTAAACTATACGATTATTAACGTTTTTGTTATACAGAAATACGTGGGGTAAGCCATATCACAAATATGAAAACTACGAACGACGAAATTCATTGTTTCAAATCAATTAACACAAGATATCTGGCTACGCTTGTGAGTTTTTTTTTAACTTTTATGTTGTGGTTGTTGAAGTCATCGCGTTGGCAAAACTAACAAATACAGTTCACCAACGGAGTCTCGTTGTGTACATAATTCATGTTGGAAATTCGTCAGAAAATGTGAAACACGTTAGATCATCCGCCTCTAGGTCAGAGGGTCCAGATTGATTACCGGGGGTGATAATAAATTGTTACCGGTTTTCAACAATCCATAGCAAATGTTTACGAATAAAGGTCCTCGATCAATTATCGAGAATAAATACACGTATTAAAACATGTATACTCGTGTGTTTTAATATGCTATACGAATCGAAATCGACTTATTAAAATAAAATAAAATATCATAAGTCCAATTCTGTTTGTATAAGGGCTTTCCGCAAATAGTTTTTTGTTCCATTACCATTATTTTGTATTATTATTATTATACTATTAAGTAATAATGCTAAATTTTAAGTATTTGATGAGTAATAAGTCCTTAATGTGTGTTTCATCGACCGTTCCCATGCGGTAACCCCATGTTTAATTTATTTTCCGTGTTTTGACGTAAATTGTATTCGTCTTTTTTATTGCGCAAATGTCATATTAATGACAAGAAATTTTGAGTGCACTTGTAATAAAGTTTTACCATGTTATATTACCGCTGAAAATATTTATTTTATTTTATTTGTGTGTGTTTTTTCGGCGTGCATTTGAAATGTTTTGCATTGGCATTCCAAGTCAGTAACCTCAGCTTTAATCATTTTTATGTTTAAGGTTGTGATGATTATATATGATAAGAATTGTAATTTGTTACTTTCCTTAAACAAGAATTTATCTTGTTAATGTTTATATATTATATTTTTGGTATACGGATGGAGTTAATACAAATGAGTGGCTGTTAATTTAAGCATCTGTTTTTGTTTCGGTCTTAATATGATTATAATGATATATTGCCCTTTGATTATTATATTATTATTTTCCGAGTATTTAGTCTCTACTATTTCTTCCGACTGAAATATATGTTTACTGTTTTGAGTTTTTTTTCAGGCGCAACATGTTTTCCCAAATGATTTTGTTCTTATGAAGACTATTAGGTCATCCTCTATTATTTAATGCTTGCCCATGTATAAGGTCTCAAATCATCATCATCAATCCCTTGACCGGTTTGGACGTTGAGGGGAAATGAGGGACGACGATACAGAAATCCTCCTCCAGTCAGGTCTGTTGTGTGCTGCTGAGAGTAATTTATCCATGGGAAGGGAAGTCCAGTCTTTTATATCGTCCATCCAGTTTTTTCTCTGACGGCCTCGACGTCTACCTCCCTCTAGCATGCCCTGAAGAACAGTTTTGCACAGCGAGTCGTGCCTGGTGACGTGTCCAAACCAAGCCAGCTTTCGTCGTTCGACGGTCGCCAGTAGGGGCTGTTGTTGACCAACAAGTGTTGCAGTCATGTTCCGGACGTACTCGTTGGTTTTGTGATCCGTGTAGAAGATGCGGAGCAGTTTTCGGAGACATTTATGTTCAAATGCCTGTATCCTGCGCTCTGTGTCCGCGTGAAGCGTCCAGATCTCGCAGCCGTAGAGTAGGATGGAGACTACGGGGGACTTTTAGAGCCTGTACTTGGTGGGGGAAAATGATGGAACTCCTTGTGCACAACCTGCTCAGTCTGGCCATCGCTGAAGTCGCCATGGCAATTCTTATTCGGACCTCAGTGGTACTGGTACCATCCTTGGACAAGGTTGCGCCCAAGTACTTGAAGCTGGTTACTTCTTCTAGCTTCTCGCCGTTTATGGTGATGTCTGCACTGGTGTTGGTCGTGATGTTCACCATGATCTTGGACTTCTCCGTGCTGACCTCCATCCCGTATGATTATGCTCTTTCATAGAATCTGTTGGTGAGATATTGAAGTTCACTGCTGGTGCCACCCATGAGGTCAATGTCATCAGCGAATCTCAAGTTGATGACGGGTCTTCTACCGATGGAGATAGAGGTGTGGTGGTCATGGAAAGTCTCCTGCATTATCTTGTCAAGAAAAATGTTGAACAGGACTGGAGAGAGCAAACATTTGATGGACGCCCACTGGTGTCCTAAAGAAGTCCCCTCTGCTGTCCTTTGAGAAGTACTGCGCTGCTGGCGTTTCCGTAGAGTTCTTGAATGACTTGCACCAGCCCTTGGTCAATGTTGAATCCTCTCATAACATGTCATAGGCCATCATGCCATACGCGGTCTAAAGCTTCTTGAAGTCAATGAAGTTGTGGAATAGCTCACGTTGGTACTCCGCCCAGCTCTGAATCCAGCCTGCTCCTCGACCAGCAATTCATCGGCCTTACTTTTCAATCGATTTAGGGTTATGCGTAGCATGACTTTGCTGGGATTACTGGTGAGGCTAATGGTGCGGTAATTCTCACACAACTTGAGAATGCCCGTTTTCGGTAAGGGTATGACCAGTGACTGGGTTCACTCCTTGGGCCACTTCCTCTCCTTCCAGATCTTTTGGCATAGGGCCGGCATTGCTCCAGTCGTTGCCTCTCCTACGTACTTAATCAGCTCGAAAAGGAAGTTGTCCACTCCTGGAGATTTTCCTGCCTTAAGCCTACACACTGCCTCTTCCACATCTGCCTTAAGAATGAAAGTATTTGTGTTTGCTTCATGCTTTCTAAATAGATTCGCACACAATTTACTAGAATTAGTTATTTACTTATCACGCATAATGCCCATATGATTTCAAATAAGGCATTTTCAAAGGAATATTTGGTGAGACCACGGACTCTTATGATCCAAACTTAAAGAAAATGTATACGCAGTATTTCTATACATAATCATGACATTATATTCCCGTGTATGATCTCAAATAAGCATGTTTTGATCAAATTTAAAACAAATGCCGTACGAAAAAGAAATGCCTAGTGTGTCTGGTCTCTTCGGTCTTTTAATTATATGTCGACGTATTGCCCTGATCATCCGTGAAAAAGGATATTTGTATTACTTTGCTTTTACGAGTTTAGTTCCATTACTTTGCATAAACATTTTGAAGCAATAAGCTGATGAACGATACTCATGAATCAAGTTCCTACGTGTAATTTCGAGAACACGTATAGTCATTAAAGGGTTAACATTACACTCAACTTGCCATAGATTGAAAGACGCCACAAAGGTCATCTTAGTGAGAAAGTATAAAGCTCATTGTTGTCATGTTATTTCCGATTGAGCCATGTTTAAGGAAGTTATTTGTTTTTTATTGCAAATAGTATAGGTGTAATACGTGTGCGTTTCAGAGCAAGGTCTCTGGTACTAATAATCCGAAATGGATGAAACTTCATAAGTATTATCCTCAATAATAATCAATATTGTTTAACTAATACAGATAAATACTATTTCATATCTCATTATAATATATGCGTATACAAAATGTAGGACTATGAATTTCACATATACAGTCTAACAACACCATTTGGTGTATTTTGATGTTTTTATAAATGTTCAATGTGGCATTTAGTATTGACGTTAAGTTTCAGATGTTTCATTATTTTACAGTGCCCATGCTTACAACCCGTCGATTGACAAACCGTATTTACAGGCAAAAGTACCTTATTAATTTAAACGCAATTAGGTAGAACTTTCGTATGTTTACTTTACATTAGAATACATATATGATTCATGCACCAAGCCTGCATGTTGTGTTTGACTGCTATGACATTTGTAAACAGACATGGCTGCAACAAATACAAATTGCGGCTTTTGTTTAACAGTCCTTAATCATAGGCCTATGCGAAAACTGTGATTATGCCTTTAAAATCACTCACAAGCACACGTTTTTAGATACAACCGAATTATACGCACTGACGTGTCCTCCACAATACACAAAGATGAAATGGCTGATAATGATATTCACGGGAAGTTTTTTTGTAAAATCCACACGGACGAAAAGACCTCGTTATACTGTGAGCAACACCATGTATTCATTTGTGTTTGCTTTCTTATGACATCGTGCATCGGTTCCGTAATTCATTAGGCACTCTTAAGCTACAACCCCGATATGGTCATCTTGAATGTCTTGTAATTAAACGAGTTGGAAGAAAACAAATGAATAGAATAACTTCTGGGATAGATGAAAAAAACTGAATGCTGAGAATAGAAAACCATTTGTAAGAAAACATCAGTGCTAATTATATTAAGCTGATTGATAAAATTAAAGCAGTAGAACCTGAAGTTGCCGCAAGGAATAAACAAACTGCAGAATGTTTCGAAAATGTCGTAATTTAATGTCACGAGAATGTAAAGCATATTAACAAACACGATGAACTTACTGAAAAAATAGATGAGAAATACCTATAAAGCATTATATATGAGTATTAAAGAAATCGCAATGAAAATGAACAAATTTAACAGTGGAAATCAAAGTTAAAAAGGACAATTATATTACGAACGTGATATTTGCTCGAAATTCAGAGTTAGTAGTAACAAAAGGATATGATTTGGGGTTCTTATAGATGCATATGATGGCAGCGATGAAGCACTTTTCCAAAATGACCTGGTAAGCTTGTTTGTGTAAACCTTTGTATTTATCGTGTATGGATATAGCATGTCTTAAACTCTATATTAAGGAAGTCCATTTATATATGTGTACATGTATACATATCATACACTTACCCCTTCCTCATATGGAAATAAATCATTTTCTTTTATCTCTCTCGTCATAAGTTCTGTTTTCACCTACAAGTTTTCATATTGTTATGCCTTAGTAGTGCCTTAACGTTTATAATAAGCTTCGAATAATAGAATGGACATGGATTATACTCTGGTTGATGATCTTTAAAAAACTTCAATTTTGATACAATTAAACTGCTTTTCCAAGAAACCAACCACATCGACATCGAAATATGACCAATTAAGCTCACTAGCATTAATCGAAATGAAAATAAACTATAAATTCAAAGTTGATATTGCATTTTATAATTGAATCAACAACTATTATTTTAAATGTATTGATGATTTCGATTATGCAGTCTTAAAGATCAAAGCAATGCACATAGAAGAAAGCTATTCTCAAAACTCTTTATTGTACATTCCCCACCCATATGTTATACTCGTTGTTTGTGAAAGGTGGTGACGGTTTGGAAGAGAATACGTTTCCCGTGTTAAGTTCATTATGTGTGTAAAGCATTCATTTCATGGCATGCATTCTTTATATGGGGACATACATTTGCGAAGGTCTAATTTAAATAAAAGTTAAAAAATCGGGCTTCTGTTTTAGTGACATAAAACACTCCAGAGCGTGAGTTCATTTGAACTTAAAAAGGTATTCAACCAAATAAAATCAACTACCACAACAATATTGGCACGCATATTATAAATTAATGATTCATTTGATTTTTAGTTAACATGTTGGAATAATGCATGACTTAGTATTTACAACGTAGATAATAGTGATAATGTATTCCTGCTTTTAAATATGCTTACATTGATGAAATCGCTTCCGTTATAATTGAAGTTTATTTTTCAAACTTCAATTCACAAAGGTAAGTTAATGAATAAATTGTAAATTCGGTTCAGCTGTTTATCATTTGTTCCGTGATTCGCAACATGAATACAGACTTTTCAACGCATTACATCAGGTTTAATACTTTAGGATTGAAAGCTTCGTTAAAAATTAATTGCCGTTACGTCAATGGAGTCGAACTTCATAAACCCAATTTTTAAACCGTGTTATTGCTATCATGCAATATAGCATAGTTTTATTACAACTGGTCTCTGTAACCGATTGGCTTCATTTTATGACCAATGACATAGTTAAATTGGTATCCGGACAAATGGCACCCGGCAATCGGCACCTTGTGTTTTTTTTGCAATCCCGGACAATCGGCACCCAGTAAATTTGTCGACCCGGACAATTGGCACCCAATTTACTTGTAAACCGGACAATCGGCACCCGATTACAGGCGATTGATAAAACCTGTTAGCACCTTGTTGGACTAATATGTCTAATCCGCTAATTGGTTTGGTAAAAGAGGTGATTAATTACTGCCGTCAACAAACTGTTTTATCAAACGGAGGAAATGGTATTTCTGCGTGGACTACCTATGTCTTTAGATTTTGATAGATACATTTATTATTTGACAACAAAATAAATTGCAGGACCACAATACACGTAGATATTACTCCTATTATCGCAATTTCTGTTAGGTAGTATTTACCTTGACAATTAGCGATCCCTTTTTTTAAACCAATTAGCGGATAAGACTAATCAGTACGATAAAGTCCAACAGGGTGTCAAATGTCTTAATTGGTAAAAAACAAACATTAAATGTTTCATAGCCCTAAATCGTTTGCCGTTTGTCCGGGTTTACAATTTAATCGGGTGCAGATTGTTCTGGTCGACAAATGTACCGGGTGCCGATTGTCCGGGATTGCAAAAAAACGCAGGGGGCCGATTGTCCGTGTGCCGTTTGTCCTACAATCAGTTAAATTGGTATGATTGATAACAGACCAATAACGAATTGTCACTAGCTTACCAAATGATATCAATGTATTCAAACTGATCTGGTAAAAAAATAGCCAACCGCTTTTGTCTCTGTCACATGTTGGTTTTGGATATTCTTAGTCATCCTATGCAATTAGTCTGTCTGAAAACATGTGCCGTACTGATATCATCTGATTTGGCTTATAACGTATCGTCAATGTTCTGACCATCAGCTGATAACATACTGTTTTTAGTCTAGGTCGTGTTGAAGGCCGATAACTTTTGAATAATCTTTTTATCAAATGTTACAATTTTCAAATGTATTTTGGTGTTAACAAAGGCTTCAATAATTAGCAAAGGCTCGATATTTTTATTTACGTTTAACGGTTACAGTCTGTCAGATTTACAGGCCGTTACCATTTTTAGCAACCGGATCCAAATACGGAACAAGTTTCTTGGCAGGAAGAATACTATCATGGTCTTAATGTTTAACATTTTGTATTGCAGACAACACATTTAATAATGCTACTCGACTGATATAAACACATTGCAAATTGTCTGGCCCGGAATGTAACGATACTTGTCTGACATCACACGTCAGTGCACAATGCATGTATGTTTGGTAATACAATATTACTTGTCTAATCGTTAACCGCCATGGTTCAAAAATAGGAATTGTTTTCCCATGAAAACAAACACTAACACTTAATTGTATATTTTAATGTGCACACATTTGTATTTATAAGATAATACATTTTATACTACATGTATGTTGTTTACATGCTTTGTAACGCAACAAGTATTATTATTTGATTTTTCATATAAATGCATGTACATGAAGTTGTAGGGATTTGATTATCTGTCAACAGCTGAGAGGCAGCTTTTATTGGAACATTCACTCATACAGTTGTTCTCAGATAGCATTGTCATAGGGAGTCTAATAGCGACGTGATTAAAACTGAACAGTTAGAGCTGTTATTGGAATATAACATTAGGGACTTTGAGCGTTGATATGTTGTTTGTATTTAATACATTTTCTTGAAGTAAGTAATAGCTGAGAAGTACTACAGTGTTTTGGAAATTTCAATAGCCTTTCATACAAAAAGGGACATCATGATGTGTGTTTTGACAGCGATGTGCATAGCACTGGTCTGTAATACGATTGAGGTGGAATGCAAGGGTTCAGAAGAAGACTTTAAAGTGTTCCGATTTAATCAGTGCCCATTGGCAAGTTTGAGAATACACCTCCTGTTTAATCTAACACCAAGACAGTGCGCATACGAATGCGCTGTACGATTTATTCGTGTTCGCTGAACATTTTAGTATGGATTAAATGGCATAGAGATTAACCGTTGAGCCTTAAATCACGTACACAGAATAGCCTGTTTTTGTCATAAGCGGAATAACACCACTTTTGTTTAAATAAATGATTGTATTTATCCTCAGAAGATGAGCAAGCGCACAAAGGGTGACAGATATAATCACAATTCGAATCAGTGTGAGAAAAGAGGTAAATTTAAGTAGACACTGGAAAGCAGCAACATAGAGCTGTTCTTGTCGGCAGGCTCAACTCTTGTCCTAAGATGGGGTAGGATCTTGCCTGCGATAATTTTCACGTCTGCCTTGAATGTTTTCGTCATCTTCGGTAACAATAAAAATACAGGTTTGTTACTTGTTCAACAGTTTAAATTAAAATTGCGAAATAACTAATATTTCTGAAACTAATCGTAAAGGAATTTTAATTAAGAGAAAAGATCACTTTCCAGCTAAAGTGTCTTCTATTCTTCAATCAAGAGTAAAAACAATGTTTGTATAAATTCTTTACTTTAGTAATTAACTTAAGTTATTACTTAATCAAAACTCTTTAAACATTAATGAATGTCTTTGAAATATGGAAAATCTTTTGATCAAAATTTATAATCGGGAAATATCAATGATCTATTTGGTTTTATATTTACCCAACATGAAGATTTTGTAATAAAACAAAAATTGGTTCCTGCATGCCTTTTTTTAGACTAAGCAAAAATACTTTTAGCAAATATAATTACTGAAATGATGAGGATGAAATGCAATGCCTCTCAAACTTTTTATCATGGTACTGTAATGGTTTAGTGTTATATTTTGTATTGCGACGCATTATTTTCATTCCAATTAGTTAAATAAGGACTGCAATCCTATACCAACAAGAGATGTGTTTGTCAGAAACACAATGCCCCCTACTGCGCCGCTTTGAAATAAAATTTTTATATTTATCATTTGGCAGGTCTCACATTTATCTCCCTTTAAAGATTATTACTTTCCTTATATTGTGTTTTTTTACCAATGACCTTGAAGGTTGACCTTGACCTTTCACCACTCAAAATGTGCAGCTCCATGACATACACATGCATTCCAAATATCAAGTTGCTATCTGCAATATTGCAAAAGTTATGACCAAACTTTAACGAAGTTTTGGGACAGAATGACAGACGGACAGACAGGCCAAAAACAATATACCCCCTCTTCTTCGAAGAAGGGCGCATAAAAAAAAATGTTTGATATTCTGTTTATTATTTCATTTATATATTGATGTTGTTTGTATGCTACTCTGTATATATTTGTTATGTATGATTGCTCTTCATATTTGCTTAACCAAGTGTTATCTCATTAATGAGCAATCCACTCTGCAAGATAATATTGCTGAGGTCTTGTAGTTGTCCATCTGCTGCTATCAGCAAACACGAATTCCTCTCTCTCTCATCATGGACGGGATCCTGTGTGGATGATCCTACAGGTGATGACACAGGTTGGACCTTTGTATACAGTTTCAGCCGGTCTAGAGACACCTTCTGTTTCAGTCTCTAACCGGCTAGTTTAGACAGGCTGTCTTTCCCTATAGAGAGGAAATCGTGTACGGTCCTGTATAATTAGATTGCAGGTTACCTTTCCTGGTTGCCGTCTTTGCCCGAAGGAGGAGCACTTTGTCGAAATTCCTTTAACTCAACATATTAAGTTCTTTTGTTGTTTCTTGTGGGCAGAGTCATTGTTGTTTATTACCTCTTTCCGTGTCTGTTATTTAATGATTTTCATATTGTTACTAAAATCTACTTGCTGTTGAGGTGTTACGGTAGGAATCTGCAACAGACAAGACAACCTGTGTACTAGTGCATTATTTGTGTTTGCACCTTGTAAAAGGGTTAAACACGTTTTACAAGATGGCAATGAAATGCCCAATTATTCGATGATATTGCCAAGTACAATTCAGTATGTGAATAGTACAATTGCTGACTTGCCTTCGTGTATTTGTTTCTTAAATCCCATGTATACCAAGCAAGTTGTGACAATTACAGCTCAAATGTAAACATTGCATTAAAATTTACTCATTGAGGTTATTTAGAATAGTTTTCATTCAAGTTCTTTATATTAGTCATGTAATTGGGTTTATCCAAATTAATCATTAGTGATATAATGGGTATTTTTCACCGTTGAATTAAATTGTGTCTTTGTGTCGAATGCACAAATCTGCATGAAAACTACACTTAGATTCACATCGTACATCAAATCATTTCTGTCGTCAAATTTCATAACACCTATATACTGTTTGATTCCAATAATGTCGCTTTAATGGAATTACCATTTTTATTCATTTGATTCTTAATATTAAATCACCTAAACTTGTTTTATTAGTAGCACAGCCCCATTAATATTTTTATTTACAGTACTGCCCCTGGATTTTGTTCACGTCATTATGTCATTATGGATTTTTGTGACGTCATACGACCGACTTTCCCAGTTGTAATCTACATGCATAGGTCATTGGGTTTATAACGTTCCATTTTATTTATATTTTCTCTCTGATAGGCGTTTCTTGTTTGATTTAATTATTATTATTTTTTTAGTTAGTCACATATAGTCAACCA
>VMBQ01006083.1:187438-203334 GCA_007657795.1 Dreissena rostriformis | reverse complement strand
AAACAGACAGGGCAAAAACAATATGTCCCCCAGTATAAACTGGGGGACTTAAAAAAATTTCAACAAACTTTTATGGGATTTCGATTTAACAAAGGGACAGTCAAGAAACAATAAATTTTCATTTATATCTACAATGAAAATATCAATATTGCCAAAATATACTTCAAAAGCAATAAAATGTTAATATTTAATATAATTTTCCAATAAACTATCTTGTACAAACATAAGTAAAAATAGCGTTACCACTAAATTGAAATCAAAACATNGTTTGTACGCCTTTTTTCGCGTTAATACGGCTTTTCATTATTTTATTTTTATTTTAAGTGGTACTAATAGGCTTTCGTACATTCCTGAGCTAATTCAATAAAAAAATATATAATGAGATCACAACTCATGTAAGAATATATAATTATTATATGATACCAGCTTTTGTTATTCCCTCACTGGCGCCCTCTTCCGCCAAGAAAAATGTAAAGTTAACCGGGAACAAAATCTTCCCCTCTCTCAGTTCTGTTGATAAATTGGTCCGTGTTCTAATAAAACTGGGCCTAATCAGGGGCAACACTTTCCGCTTTTATGGTATTGTTTGTTGATGGAAATCTCTTCTTAGCGAAAATCAAGTAAAGCGGAAAGTGTCGTCCCTGATTAGCCTGTGCCGACTGCACAGGCTTATCTTAGACAACACTTTACGCACATGCATTAAACCCAGAAGCCTTGATACCTGCAAGAGATGAAGCATCCTGGAGCCCGCGTGTGTCTCCCAATCATCCTCGCAGCCCTGTATCACTATACTGTGAGAACCCTGCTGCTGCATGATACGGTACGCGAAGATGTTGTGAGCAGCGTTGGCAATCTTCTTGTTCTCCAGCAGGCTCGTCAATACCTTTTTAATCTACATAGATATAAGTGATAGTAAAATGCCTAGGCACCCGTATTCACCAACTAATTATTGGAGTTGAGTCTAAAAATAAAGAATTTTCTTAAAACTGTTATGTTCGAAAAGTATATTTATATTGAGTCTGTAATGACAGTTAACACCTTTTAATTACAAACTTTAAATGAAGAAAATTTCATTTTATTTTAATTTATGACAAGAGCAACATCTGTAGACTATATATATTCAAACTATGAAGTATATTCTCTTGAGTGTTCTTGCTTGTAAAGGCTTAGAATGGATTGGTGAATACAGGCATGGATTCAAGATATCAATTGCCAGTTTGAAATTTGTGAATTTGGCTTTTTTTTCAATTTCCTATACCGACATATTACATCACTTTCAATAAGTATTATGTGATACATGTAAATGTATGTATGTAGCAGTGGAGGATTGCTTAGGATAACCAAAGATTTCAAATAAACTTATAAATATACAACAATGAGGTCTGGGAATACAAGAACAACACTGAGGTCTGGTAATATATAGCCAACAATATGGTTTGGGAATTTATAGACAACTATGAATTCTGAGAATATAGTCTTCATATTCTAAGACCTCATTATTGTCTATATATACCCAGACGTCATTGTTGTCTATAAATAGAAAACAAGGACGTGTTGTTATGGAATATTTACATGAAAACAACAATACGTTTTCAGCGGAGAACACCAGTTCAGCAGACCTGAGATTTGTGGAACACCGGAGTAAGGTGAGACTGGAAAGTGCTGCGTCTGTCTGAGAAACACTCCCCATGATGGATGGCAGGGCACGTCCAGTCTAATCACAAAGTATTTATATAAAGCATTCATAGGATAACAGTCTACTGGGGCTTATTATAGTACCTGAAATGTTTGAAAGGTGTCGGTAAGCAGGTCTAGAACTAAGGCAACAATATGATCCCCTTGTTATAAAAGTACCAGTCTTGCCATCTTGCTAAAAATACACTAAAAGTATAATATTGTAACATTTTTAAAGCTTTTTTTATAGCTTTTACACGGTTGGGTGTGGGATTCTGTATCATAAACATTAAATTTGAACACATACCAGAGTTTCAGACTTTTGTAAAACATCATAGTTTCACACTTAATCCTTGCTTTTACGCTTTGCACTTCAAGTTTGTGCTCATGCGTTAATTTCTTGCCTTTCTGTACTCACCATCATTAGTCTCCATTTGTATACTGCTGAGAGTTTCGGAGGTGATTTCCACGTGGGCCAAGTCAAAACCATCATCTCTATGATCAGTCTCTGTAGACATAGTAACCTGTCTGGTAGAACCCTCATCCACACCTTTCAAAAGAAATTAGATACACATAACTGTAAACTACAATATATAATTGCATATAATAAAATATATAATTGTGTACGGCACAAGATATGTCCTTTATAGGGGTCTTACCATTAAATGTGTTACGTAAATCATTTAGATAATATTACATCAACCTTGGATGATATATAATTAAAATTACTGTAAGGAAGATATATTTATTTTGTATACATTTCTGTAATATCTCAAAGGAGAAAAAACTTGACTCTTTGGCTATCAAGAAGTTAGTGAAATATCCATTTTGAATGCTTACGATAATTTAAAATTCAATTTGAACATATACGTACATTTCCAGAATCACTATGTGTACTCAGTGTTATAGCAAAAAGGGTCTACCTGCTTCATGATCTGGTGATCTCATCTTGTTCTGCAACAAGTCTCGTATCACAGGTAGATAATGCATAGTCCAATGTTTTCACTAGAATAAAACGCATTGCAGTATTTGTCATAGCATCAAATTTGCAGCAACTGAATGTATCATTACCAAAAAATGCTGAAATCAACACGACCATTGCAAATCAAAGCCAAACTAAGTAATTTGAGAAATAGACCAAATAATATATGCAATAAATATTTGAGAGTCTGCATAACCAATAACTGCGGTTTTAAAGGCATATAATACTCCTGTCCAATAGATATTTATAAACAAATTATCTCAGTCATGCAGTATGGAAATATATGACCTACCAGTATATATCAGTTAAAGCTGCCTCTAAATTTCTTTTCTCTTCTCCTCTCAACCATGGAGCACTAAAAAAAAAATCATAATTTATTCTGAACGCGAATTATTTCAGCTACACTCCGCCCACCAGTTCATTTACTTTTTTTGTTGGGATAATACAATTAATCAGGGACCTATAAATAAAGGTCCCTGAATAAATTGGCATACTATTTATTTTTTATCAAAAAATGGAAAAACAACATAAACTGATGATTTAAAAAACGAACAAATCTTTTTTGTTGAAAACAAGGGAATTCCAATGCTCAATTGATCACGTCATCGAACGAGGAACTCCTGATATGAAGACGACAGTTTTACACGAAGAATGCTGATGCGTTATTCGAAATATAGTCACAATAAATACAGAGAAGAATTTTAGAATATTTAAAAGCAGTAAATTTGATCATTTATATCTATTTTATCATTATGATCAATCAGGAGACGCCGGTTATTTACCTCGAAAATATCCGGTTCCGGATATTGCGCGCGCAGATACCAAACTTTTCAAAACAACAACCTGCACAGTCAAATACGGGTATTGCCGTATTGCTCGCCTCAAGCACGCCTTCGGCGTGCTCTTCGAGCGCGCAAATATTGGTTTATTAGACCAATATTAAAAGTGGCACTTAAATTATTTGTAAAGTCTCATTGATAACACAAAACACTTTAGTAAGTAAATAATTGGAAAAAAAAAGAAATGATCATTTTGATTGAATGTTTGTTTAAATAGGTTATTCTACCAGAGAATTATCCAAGCAGTTCGCCCCCAGAATATCAATTAAAATAAGTATTCATTGATGCTGGCTAGCAACTAATTACTGATCCCTAAAACTATCATTTACATCATTCACATATTAAGAGAAGCACATAATATTATCTCTAATTGATAGCTTGTAGTACTGTGAAGGAAATATTCAGTGCTAAAAAAGTGATGTTACATGTTCTGAAATTTATTTTTTAATTCACACTTCCAGTAGCGAAAATAGTCTGTTACAGTGTTAGGTGAGAGGCGATTACTAGAAAATGATTTTGATGATGTTGATTTTGATATTGATTTTGCAGTTGAAGTGTTGGAAATGTTCATTTCAATATGGAACAAATAACCTCATTTTAACTTGTTGTATGTTATGATTTTTTTGAGAGTCTGCAAAAGCAAAAATCATCAAAAGACTATGGCGGCAATTTATATTGACTAGGCGGAGTGTATCGAGGCTTTGTATGTCAGGCTGTGACGTCATTATGTCGTCTGTCTGTCACTACCAAAATTGTCGTCATCTCAATTCTTTCAGGTTAAGTTTTGTTTAAACCTATTTATTTTAGCTCGATTGCATTAAAAGTACTTCCTACTTATTTGAAACGCTCTCGAGTCCGTTTCCTGGGTCGATAAACCACTACTTGGTTGTCTTTGGTGGAAGATCTAAAGAACCCTCCCACAGTTGGGATGGAGCCCGTAATTTCCCGGTCGCTAGGCGGACACAGGTAAAAGAAATTAGATCAATTTTATTTGATAACAACAATTTTGCATTGCACTTGAAGCTTAAACTGTCTTTTTAAACTGATGCAATCTGCGTAAGTCGAGCTCGCTTTGAGGGTTTGCCTTTTTTCATATTTTAAATAGTGCATAATTTATTAGTTTGATCTTGAAATGGTTTGTCTCTGGAGATGAATCTTGTAATTAAGGATATTATTATTGTCTTGTGTCGTCTGTTTGTTCAATGGTTGTTTTGATTCACAACTTTAGAATATTTGCCGGTGTGGTGCCACACCGGCTTTGGGCTTCTAATGTTTTTGTAAAAAATAAAAAAATGATATTGACCTACAAAAATAATTTCCAATTATATAATTTACTTCCATTTATTAAAATAAATTCTTGATAAAAATTCATATATTTTTTCCTGCCTGTTCTAAACCTAATCGATTTAAACATATAACGAGAAATTAAATCAAAATTCCAATTTTAAATTTACCCAATAAAAATATAAAAACGCAAAGATAAAATTTTAATCTTAGTGTTTTTATATTTTCATTGGGTTAATTTAAAATTGGAATTTCGATTTATTTTACTCGTTATATGTTAAAATCGAGTAGGTTTAGAACAGGCAGGAAAAAAATATGAATTTTTATCATTAATTAATTTCAATAAATGGAAGTAAATTATATAATTGGAAATTATTTTTGTATGTATATTTTTTTATTTTATTTTTTTATTTTTTTTTACAAAAACATTAGAAGCCCAAATCCACAATCGTGTCACATCGACCATCTCCGGATAGCTCCGGAAGATTGATGCAATCAATCGTCTGATGATCCAGAGTGAGCCGCAGCCAGGAGGAGGAGGGTAGGGGTGCGTTGGGTGCATTCGCACCCAACTTTTTTTGACGATTTAAAAAAAGTTGTGTTCTATTAGTTGCACCCAACTTTATTCGACCCAAAAAGGGTTATTTATCTTTTCCCGGAATCCAGTGAGTCTTCGTATTTAAGCGTTACAATCATGTTGAATTCAATAGGCTGCCGACAGGTCACCATATATTAATTTCTCGATGAAGTCATTTCAAAGATAGCGCGTGATTTTTCTTTACAATTTTTAACGGTAGAATTGTTGAAATCAACAACAAGGCTCATTTGTTCAGAACTATAAAATGCTATATTAATCAGCGACCACACTAAGTTATATATATAGCTAATAACGTACTGCTGCCGAACTGAACTCCGAACCAACAAAGGCAAATTAAAGGCATTGAAATGTATAATTTATGTAAATACCCAATACAATCAATTGGCAGTAAATTTCATTTTAGATTCGTTTACAATATAGCATTAACTATGCGTATCTGTGGAAAATAATTATATTGTTCAGGAAATCTATATGAGGACATATGTCCTACTCTTAAACAGTTGTTTTAATGAATTTAAAACGCTATAACAAATGATCAGGTGGACGTGAACGTTTAATGTTCAATTTAATTTAACTGTGACGATCCGTCACAGATCCTTGAGCATAATGGGCAAATAAGTCCATCTTTTTTCTTCAACGTCCTGGTATACATTGTTAAGGACTTTGAGACCATAGGTCCTGTAGTTTGTGATTATAGGGTCTTTATTAAGCCTTAATTGTTATATGTTTCTGAAATTAGTTTAAAAATAAATAACTTATTTGTTAAAAAAAGTTTAAAAAATTAAAAGTAACCTGTTATACCATTTTCATTTCTGTTTAATATTGATTCAGATTAGAGAAGACCCAGTTTTGTTAATCAGTGTTTGTTGTACAATACAATATTAGCACGTTTAGAGCAATGCTAGGCCTCTGGTACTATCCATAGTAGCAGACAAACAATTGTTTTGAAAAAAAAGCCAAATATTTCCTTTTTATTTGCTTGATTTATGAATGTTAGAATTTTGGAATGGTAAAATACACCAATGTTATCAAAATTCCAATAAATAATTATATTGTATACTGTTCTTATTGTTGATTTTACATTCTATAAATTTGTTGTTGCAAAGTGTGTGCGCGCATACTAGTGTCGGGTTAAACACCGTATAAAATAATGTATTTCCGTGACTGATCGAAAANTTCACATTGTACATGTATTATATATATGCTGGCGAATTCGGCTGGAAGCCAATTTCAATTTTAGATTTAAGTATCTGGCTTATTTCGCTTTTTCGACACATGTTCTTCTTAACTTTTATTTTAATTTATATTGAAATATATGTATACTAATTTTTAATACATTTTATAAAAATTCATAAATATTTGACAAAATCGTACAGTCCCGCTTTAATGTGGAAACATTAAAGGAAAGTCAGGAATGTGTCAAGGTTGATTTGTGTTATATGCCTTAAATTGTTTTGATTGATTATGTATTTGTATTTCTAAATCCATGTAAATGTGTCTTTCTTTTATCTAGCTTTTTACTCGTGTTTTACTATTTACATTTGTTGTATAGTCGGTTCAAAAGCGTTGCAGCTTATGTTATTTGTTATTGTCTTGCCGATTCAAAATACAATTTATTTGATTGATGTGTTGGTAGTCGTACTTAAAGGAATTTGTGAGTGTTTTGACTTAGGAGTACATGCTAAACGAAATGTGAACGAACCATATCCTCTACCCGATTCGTCGGATTGTGCTCAAACAGTTACATCTTAAAAAACATAATGTTTAGATTGTATAGAATCATCTACAAAATATCGACAACCTCTCCGACGCACATAAACTCCAGCGTGATATTGAAGCTGCTGGTCGATGGGATCAGAACTGGATAATGAAAGTCCACCCTGAAAAATGTAACATCCTCAGCATTACTCAAAAAAGAGATTATATTATCTTCTCATAAAAATTACATAATCACATCCTTGGAAAAGTCAATCACGCCAACTATCTAGGTCTTACACTTCAAAGTAACCTCAAATGGGATAAACATATTAACTCATGCGATCACTAGTAATGCAAACCATTCACTAGGATGTCTTCGCCGCAACCTAAAAATTAGCTCATCAAAAGTTCAAGATCATGCTTACACAGCAATAGTTAGGCCTAAATTAGAAAACTTCCCCACTGTCTGGGACACACATACACAAACTCAAATAAATAAACTGGAAAAAGTACAAAGACGTGCAGCCAGATTCGTAACACACAGATATCACAACACAAGCTCAGTTACTAAAATGAAAGGCACCTTAAATTTACCCACGCTTGAAACACGCAGAACAAAAGTCCGTCTCATCATGCGGTATACAATTATCCACCATGTAGTTGCAATCACTCCTCCTGATAATCTTCTTGTTCCTGTCAACCACCGATCCAGACTCAGCAGTAACCATGTCTTTAGACACATAAAAACATCAAAAGACTCTTAAATATTATCATTCTACCAAAGAACAGTTATCCAATGGAATTCACTACCTCTCCAAATACATGAGGCAGCCACAGCCTCCTGTGGCTGTCATTGTCCCCCTTACTCACCTGTAGACACTAACAATGTAAATAGTTTTAAATTAACACCCATCTGAGCACCTTTGTACAGTTTTTTCACCCCTTACCCAATAGGCGCCGGCAAAAAATCTTCTATTTAGAAGGAGTGCGGTATTGGCCCATACACGCTAACAATAAATTTAACATTCATGTTATAGTTTTAGCTCACATGAGCATCATAGGAGGGAAGCCCATATTAAAAATATATATATATATAACACTATAGAAGTCACATTTGTTCTCCCTTGTTCATACAATTTGGTAAGAACATTTGTTCTAATGATATATCGGCTGAATTTAAAAATGGTCCCGCTACGTTGATAAAAAAGGCTAATAAGGGAGGGGCAGTTACCTCATGTGGCTATAGTTTGCCTTTAATGGCTATTTTGTTCACACTCAGTTGGCCACATTTATTGTCCAATCTTCATGAAACTTGGTCCAAACGTTTGTCCAAATGAAATCTCGACCGAGCTTAACCAAATCAAGCTTGTTACTAGCCTAGATGTCACATTTTAAGCTCACCTGAGCACAGCATGCTCATGGTGAGCTTTTGTGATGACCTTTTGTTCATTTGTCGTGCGTAGTGCTTCGTCCGTCGATATATAGTTGCCTTGTTGACAGTCTAGAGGCCACATATATTGTCTGCTCGTCATGAAACTTGCTCAGAACATTTGTCCCAATGTTAAATCGATTGAGTTCGAAACTGGGCCATGTAAGGTCAAAAACTACATCACTTGTTCAAATTCAATAAAAAATCTCATAAACACCATTGTGTCACATTTTGTGCCCAATCTTCATGAAACTTTGGGGAAAAAAGTTGTTTAAATGGTATCTTTTCCGAGTTAGGGTGTCTTGAAAAACATGGTCGTCAGGGTAGCTGTTTGCCTTATATGGCTACAGTAAAACCTTGTTAACACTCTAGGAGTCATATGTTTGGTCTTACCAAGATGAAACTTTATCAGAACATATTTTTTTATGATATTTCGGTCGATTTCGAAAATGGTTCCGGTCCGTTGAACATCATGGCCACTAGCGTGCGGGGCTGTGTCGTTATATGGCTTTATTAAAACCTTGTTACGAGTCTAGAAGACACAGTATTTTCGGTCCAATCATTATACAACTTCCTCAGAACTTTTGGTGTAATGATATCTCTTTCGAGTTCGAAAAGGGCTCTGGTCTGTTAAAAAAAGGACGCCAGAGGGCGGGCAGTTTGTATGGCTATTTTGAAATCTTGAGAACACTCAAGAAGTCACAATTTTGATGGAATCATCATGAACTCTCATCAGGACATGTTCCCAACTTTATCTCAACCGATTTAAAAACTTGGTAATGTGGGGTCATACTCTACGTCACTAGGTCAAATTAAAGAAAAAGCTTTGAAAACTCTAGATACCACATTGATTTGATTAAGTCTTCATGAAACTTGGTCAGAACATTTGTTCTAACTCTATCGAGTTCGTAACTGGGTCATGTGGTGTCAAAAACAATTTAATTATATTAAATTAAAGAAAAGTCACATTTTTGCCCAATATTCATGAAACTTGCCCAACATGTATATGCAAATGATAGTTCGATTGATTTGTTTAATGATTCCGGTCCGTTGAAAAATATCGATGCCACGGATCGTGTTTGTTAAGCTTGTAATTTTGGCTTAAGTGCAATCTATTAACACTGCTGAAAGTGTTTTTTTATCTGTCTGAAGATGATTACAACCACTAAAAGGATACACATATTACAATATCGTATACTCCTCAAAATCACATAGTCATAGATTCAGTAAAACAACTAGAACTATTTCATTTTAATCTTATTTAACTTTTCACCCAATATACATGTTTATGGTATGTCGGAAACTGTAATTGGAATCTCACCAATGGATATATAAATATATTCAACAAATGACCTATGAAACTGTGTGTACAGTCTCTTTTGCAGGAGAGACAACCAGCAATTGGATAACTGGCTTGTTCTTTTACAGTTGTGCCAAGAAAATATTCGTTCTGTGTTGGAAGTATTTTTAATTATCGAAAGTTTGTCATACAAATGTGTGAACAAATTAAAAATTAATGTTTCAGAAAGTACTTTCTTTTTCTAATCTCTTCCTTCTTAGAATGGTTTAGTTGCTTCGGGTCTCAGGTGAGGGCTCATGGACCTCTTGTTTAAATGATACCACAAGCAAATGAAACAAATTATCAGATACTTAATGTCTTCTTTTGCACCTTATATATAAATGTAAAAACAAGTGTTGATGAGGGTCAATAGACATAAAATTTGCGTGACAATGGTTATAATTATAACACTACACGCGACTTGTTTTCTAAAGACAAAGAAGGAAATCAAGTGTGGGTTATTCTTCAATAATTATGGGCGGAGCTTAATGTTTCGAAAATAGTTCTGAATAAATAAAGAAAATATTGCAGTAAAATGCACGTATCAGTTAAGATAAGGGAAGTAGTAATTAGAAATACATATCCACAATCAATCATGGAAATTAAAATTTGCGCCGACCGGGGCTGTTTTCTTACTTGGCCGTTATAATTTTGGCCCGGTTTAACCCTCATTCCTTTGGTCAAATTCCATTTGTTCAAACAAAATGGCTACCAGGATTAGGGAAGTTTTCCATATTAATCTATTGTAAAACATTGTGAACACTATCTTCTCAGTCCATTGGTGTCTCAGATGAGCTCTTTAGGTCCTTTTGTCTTCTTGTTTTAATTCAATACTCCATTTCCTGACAGCGTTTTTCATTTATATTAAAGGTACACAATATATGAACCAACTGGAGCTTATCACAGTAGTGACGAAAAAAGCCATATGGAGTGGTGTAATATGTTACACTTTAAAACTATAAACAAGCATGAGGGTTAGGACGTGGGCAGTTTTAATTTACGTCGTTTGAAGAAGCTTTCTGATGAACAATATGCGATGTTTCATACCAAATATAATTCCACTGGCCTTTGTGGTTTCAGAAACAAAATTAAAATTATTTTGATGTACAAGTCCATTTAAATTATGTGAAACTCCAATACCATAACACACGCCGGAGGTGTGCGTGTCCCGTCTCCATCATAGCGGCATAACTCGGGCATGATTTGAATAAACTTAGTTGAGGACCACTATACGATTTTACATACAAAGTATCATACATCATGGTTTTGTCGTTTGTTACCACATACAACAATGCCGGATATTGTGGTGTTGAAGAAGTATTAGTTTTATTAGAGAGTGTGCTAATAATTTCTTAATTCTTAACGAACACGTTAAAGAGAAAGGTAAGCTTATTTAACTTTTTTATTAAAACAACTAGAACTATTTCATTTTAATGTTATTTAACTTTTCACCCAATATATATGGTATGTCGGAAACTGTAATTGGAATCTCACCAATGGATATATAAATATTTAACAAGTGACCTATGAAACTTTGTGTACAGCCTCTTTTGCAGGAGAGACAACCAGCAATTGGCTAACTGGCTTGTTCCTTTACAGTGTGCCAAGAAATATTCGTTCTGTGTTGGAAGTATTTTTAATTATTAAAAGTTTGTCATACAAATGTGTGAATACATTAAATATTAATGTTTCAGAAAGTACTTTCTTTTTCTAATCTCTTCCTTTTAGAATGGTTTAGTTGCTTCGGGTCTCAGGTGAGGGCTCATGGACCTCTTGTTTAAATGATACCACAAACAAATGAAACAAATTATCAGATACTTAATGTCTTTTGCACCTTATATATAAATGTAAATACAAGTGTTACCACATACAACAATGCCGGATATTGTGGTGTTACAGAAGTATTAGTTTTATTAGAGAGTGTGCTAATAATTTCTTAATTCTTAACGAACACGTTATTGAGAAAGGTACATTACATTTTTTTCTTTTCTTTTTTTAATTAGGATAGTAAAATCGCACATGCAAAACTTGATATCATAACGACTTATGCAGGCAAGTTTGAATCTTTTTCGTAAAAAAGTGAAGGAGATCTTCTTCGGACAAGTTTGTGTCTAAGGACTCACGGAAATCAAGACGCACAGACGTTTATGGCCATTCCAATAAACCCCTTTCTACTCAGTGTGTGTGGGTGGGGGATTAGATGCTAACATTCTTTAATTCTTATTTCAACAATATAAGAATACATAAAATATACTGAATAGTCTTAACAAATAAATATAAAATACGTGGTATTTTGTAGACGTCGTAACAATAAAATTCTCGATCATATTTAAAATAGGCATTTGTGAAGAATCTCGACCCCAATGGACTTGCTTGGTCTACGTACTCTCCCTTGTCATAGTCTTCCTGGCTATCAAATAAAACACATTCTCTTGGCTGATATTCCCTGGTAAATAGATTACACCCCAACATGGCGGGGTAGGCACTGATTTTGAGAGTGGTATACAAGTCATCGCCTTGGTTAACCGGGTCGTTTAAAAGAATGTTTCACTTTTTTTTTTTTAATTTTAAAACATGTCATTAACAAAACAAGACTATCTTTTATAATCAACAATAATTATAATATCCCTAAATGTTGAATACAAAAGGTTCCACCGCCGGGATTTTGGAGACAATTTTAACGTGCTAACACCGGGCCATTAAGGAACATAGACTTGATAATCCTCAGTGAATTTAATACTCTCCAACATCAGCACATTCCGTCATTATGTTTCGCAGGGGCTGAGACACATTCAAATATTGGCAGTGATTGGCATACCATTCACAACATTCATGAATTAACTACCTTGTTTAATATTATGTAAAAACGTTAGTTTGTGACGTCACACAAGCATCTCTTTCAGCAAACATGGACGTCATCTCCATAGTGTTTGCATTGGAATTTAGTGACGTCACATGTATTCAAGCAAGATTGTTGTGACGTCGTACGAGCATCTCTTCCAGCGACATCGACGTCATGTCCATAGTGTTTGCATGGGAGTTCAGTGACGTAACGTGTATTAAAGCAAGATCGTTGGGACGTCGTACGAGCATCTCTTCCAGCGCATTTGACGTCAAATCCAGTCTTTCCATATGGGTATTACCCATATGGAAAGACTGGATTTGAACCCATATGGAAAGACTGGATTTGACGTCAAATGCGCTGGAAGAGATGCTCGTACGACGTCCCAACGATCATGCTTAATACCCATATGGAAAGACTGGATTTGACGTCAAATGCGCTGGAAGAGATGCTCGTACGACGTCCCAATGATCTTGCTTTAATACACGTGACGTCACTGAACTCCCATGCAAACACTATGGACATGACGTCGATGTCGCTGGAAGAGATGCTCGTACGACGTCACAACAATCTTGCTTGAATACACGTAACGTCACTTGTATTGAAGCAAACTAGTTGTTACGTCATACAAGCGTCTCTTCAAGCGCCAATGACATTAAGTCAACACTCTTTGCACTTGGGTTCAGTGACGTCATATGTATAGAAGCAGGCTCATTGTTGAGCGTCGGATAGATGTCAACAGTCTTTGCACTGGGGTTCAGTGACGTCATATGTATAGAAGCAGGCTCATTGTTGAGCGTCGAATAGATGTCAACAGTCTCTGCACTGGGATTAAATGAGGTCATATGAAAAGAAGCAGGCTCATTGTTGGGCGTCGGATAACTGTCGGAATCCTTGGAGACGCCGGAGTGCTCTTCCTTTACTTGGGACAAAGTCATTTCCGCCAGCTGGAACGCCAGACCGAGGCTCGTCCGTCGACCGACAGCTGATTTCTGAACGCTGAGAAGATTGCAGAATTTTGTTTATTATGGCATGATTACGCATCCGTTGATTTACTAAATTAATTGATGGTTGCCTCGTTTTTGTAAAAGGACTTGAGCAAACTGTTGTAAATGAAACTTTAATTAATATTTACTAAATAATTGGGTCAATTTACTCAAATTAATGCATATACAAGTTATATGATGAAGCCATAGTATAAGGTTATGAAATATAAAATTATTGCCATAACATTATAATAAAAAAAATGTTTGCCATAAACTGAGTAAGGTTTAAATGAATATCCGTCCACACGTTCGTACGAATACCATTCTGCATCCCGGGAGCTATTCATAATATAATAATTAAAACTAAACTGAGCAGTTTGAATTAACTGCCGTGCTAAAATGTTCTACCATAACTTTTTTTAAAGATATTATGGGAAAGTTTTAAAATTTGGGTAAATGGGCAATTCGTCAATTTGTGAACACATCCACATTACTATTGTTAAATTTCATTCTACCTCTAAGACATTAACGATCAAATACGGTTTTTAAGTCGGCTTATTTTTCTTCGTAGCTGTATACGACAGATTTTCACCTTAGCCTGACCTTTGTAAGCGACCAATCAATTCGAAAATAAAATTTCCCGCCGGTGGGCCTGAAACTTTTCGCAGTAGAAAACGTGCAATCTACAAACAGATTTCGCGTTAACATTAGTATGTAATTCCATCGACTTTCTATTTTTGGGAAGTAAAGGGTATGAAAAGGGATACTACAGTTCGTTTAGCAACGATGTTAACTGCGTATTCAGAATGAAACAATTGTATCTCTAATGATAAGGTTTGAGAGATAGCGCAGTTTCCCTCTCAATTCTCGACATAAATACAGAATGTGTGCCCCTTTATATTTAAAAGAAAACTCAGCGCCAGAGCGTTTGTACTTAAAGGCTGTGTTCTCATATTTGGTTATAACTAGGATATTGCGTTATGTGCATTCATACATTTTAGATCATATAAGTATTGTTGTTCAGTAACCTAATATACGCTTTGACGAAAATATTTAAAATTGTTTACGAAATTGACCGTTTAACACGTAAATGTGTAAAGCTTTAAACAAGCCGTCGTTCCAGCAGTGGAATTGTTTCCTCACTTTAATGCATTGCATTCCAACCCGCAAGGTATCAAGGTCAGTTTGCGGTCAGTTACAGAAATCATTATATAAACGCTATCGCGTAAACTATGTGCACTTGAAGTTTATTTTGATCAGAAAGATACTAAATAAAGATATTCGGCAATATTATTATGGTATGTCAATCATAGATTTTGAATGTGTTTTAACAATTGCATGACAAGGACCAATTTTGAATTTAATTAGAAATATTTATCCATTTAGACCAATTTATTAAGCATGAGCACGATGATTCACGATGTTATTAATAATGGAATCAAATGAGATTCGAGTGTTGCCGGCTGACCTATATGCATTCATTTATTTTCATGCTTCTTGTGTTTTTCTATTTTGTAAATATAGATATCTTAGTAATAATATCTAATAAAGCGAAATAAGCCACGAAATCTGGCGCAATACCCCGTGATTTATTTAACGTGTGATGCAGATAAGAACATAACAAAGACATTTGCTATTTTTCATCTCATACATATAACTTTTGATCGTTCATAAACACCGACCACAATCAACGCCGTATATCTTTTTTAAAGATATTTCTTGTTTAAAGATACACACGTTAATTCCCACTTTAATGAGAATATTCAAGAGCAGAAAAGGTTCCAAATCTGTATTCAATATGCATTCTTTATATTTATATGTTAATTTAGGGAATATATTCGAATGTAGTTAAAATGATATAAAATTCAAAATGAAATGCAAACAAGTTTAGGGTAGGAATGATGAAGAGAATTAGTCGGGAAAGTTGAAACAAACAGCTTTTGTATGCGTAATTCATACCACGTGTGTTCACCATCGTCCGTGGATATTTCATCTTCTGAAACAATCACCGCGCTGTCCCTCGATGCGTTCGGTTTGTTTTGGATCATTGCCAATTTAATCGCCGCCTGATACAGGTGTCGCTTCACGCGTTCTTCCGCTCTGAAAATGAATAAAAAAAGTCCGGTCTTTCAAAGACACCAATATGTGTGGTTGTTGTATATTTACGATAGACATCGACTGATTATGCCACGGAAGTGTTTACCTCCATTAACCCCCCCCCCCCC
>VMBQ01006083.1:155663-187431 GCA_007657795.1 Dreissena rostriformis | reverse complement strand
AAAAAAAAAAATCTGGAACTTCAATAATGATTCTCAATGAGAAAACTAGACCAACAATCTGTGCAGCATAAGGCCAATTTCTAGATACAGGTGTGCACAATTAATTTAGCAAATATGATCGAGTGTAGCAATTATATGTATGCTCAAAAACCCAACATGGAATACCAAATAGTATGGGGTGCTCTGAAACAAACAATTTGTTAACGCCTAAGTACAAACAAAAGTAAAATGGTTATGCAAAACCATATTGATAGATCAAAGCGTGCAAAACTAAATTTAATAATCAATGAATAACTTTTAAAGTAAAGAAAATCCTCTTAGAAATTGGGTGCCTTTTTTGTTACGTTTATGGATTTGAAATCATGTAATCAAGTTAATGTAGGACGAATATATAATAAAGCACAAATAATTTTTTCACGCTGCGTCAAGAAACGTACATGTTGGTTGTGTTACTCCGATCCTGGTTGGTACCGGAAGTTGTACCGGAAGTCGGGATAAGTCGGTCCTCTTTAAACCGGTCCAGCGACTGTTGCTGAGTCTGGTAGGCGGAGTCCCGGTCCTTGTTCGTCTTTTCCGACGACCGGCAAACGCCACCGACACTGCCCTTAGATTCGTCTGAATCGCTGCATTTTTTGCCGTTACCATGGTTTCTAGCTTTACCGTAAATTTGATCGGAAAAGTAAACCGGCGCTGCTGGCAATAGTTCATCGCCGAAATGCATAGTGACCTTCGTAGAGGGCGGTTTAGAAATAATGTTACGCTTGGAATGTTTCCGAACACTAGTACCAAATTTAGCAGACGACATTTCGTCCGCTTTGTGACTAAATCGACTGTACGATGTGTCTGCATTTCCTCGCTCTCTGAAATGACTTTCATTGCAAACGTCATCTAGAAAAGCGTTCATCATTTTAGATTTAAAGTCGAGCGGTTTTACAAACAATCGCTCGGCGGGTCGTCTGCAACGACGCGATGAAGTCACGATCTGTCGACGACAAATGTTTTCCGTGTCGGAAACAGCGCCGCGACAGAGGTCAATGTCATACGTGCAGTCGCTTTCAGTGCTCGAACTTGTGCGCGCGCAACTCGCCGAAAGGGTTGGATTTGAACCCGTTGCTAGCAGGACGTTCCGTTGATGGTCTTTTACACTATGTCGTTTGTCAACCCAGCAGTTGCAGGGTCGATACGCTCTATGGCGTCTATTTTTATGCCTTCGGCGACATTCGTATGAATAATGGTTCGGTCTTAGTTTTGGACGTATGTTAAGACGAGAATCAAAGGAGATATTATTTCTGGACAGCAAGCTCAATTTTCTGCACGTTTTGCAATCCTCAGACTCTACGGACGCCGATCTTTCCCAGCTCAGCCGCGTATTGGTACTACTTCCGGGAGCCGACATTTGCCTGCCGTCGTCAACTTCCGGAATCCGGTAGCGTTCCAGGCTTCCAATGTCATAAAATGACGAACTCTTGGCGCTGAACAGCTTCCGTTTCACTGATGCCGACGCACGCGACCGTTGGCTAAGCTGCTCTTCGACCGATAAGCGAGTTGAGCTTCTCTTCTCATTGGACGGATATCCGCTGACTACCGGCGAAGCCTTCTCTGTTAGATACGGTTCCAGTTCTTTTATGTCCATCGGTGTTGCGCCGATGATGTGCTGTTCAACATTATGCTCATTTATTATCTTTACTTCCGGGTAGCAATGTTCGTACGCGTTCAGTTTTGCGTTTTGTGGACTTTTTGAGCCATCAAAACCGCCGGTGTCCGTCGGCGAACCATCTGTTGGCAAGCCTCCGAAAGATGACACACGGCGCTCGCCGATATAAAACGTATGTCTTTTTTTTTCCTTATCCGGCATATCGGCGCCGACGGTGTACGAGCGAAGTATACCATGGGGTGTTAGTCCGGGGGATGAATGTGGAGTTAAGGAAACCGAGCCCCCTTTTATCCCGTAGGGGGTAAGGTCGCAGACCTTGATGGAGCTTATAGAGACGTCCGGATGCTCAATGGACGCCATCCCGGGAGTCACGTGCTCTTCCTTCTGTGACTTATAGGAGGCGAAGAGTTTTAGCGCCGCATGACAATTCTCTTCGTCCAAAACAGGCGTCGTCTGATTTGATGTGTCCTGCATTAGAAAAAAAGAAACACTTTCACTTTTATCTCACATGTATCATATAGTACTTCAAATAAACGGGATATGATTGAAATTTAACCATAAGCAATGATCGTACGACCCAAATCCGTATAAGAAAGAGAAAGAAAATGCTTTGATTATGCATAAAATGAGCAGCGATCTGGAAAAACTGGGCTTAATGCATGTGTGTAAAGTGTCGTCCCAGATTAGCGTGTGCCGTCCGCTTTGGCAAACAAGTGAATACACTTTCAGCTTTTATGGGATTTTGCGTGTAAATGAAGTTTCTTCGAAACGAAAATCTAGTCTAGGCGAAAAGTGTCGTCCCTGATTAGCCTGTGCGCAAATGCATTAAGCCCAGTTTTCCCAGAACTAGGCTCAAATACTAAAACTCATGTATACTATAGCGCAAAATAAAGTATCCCTTTACGAAAAGTTAACGCATTTGCCTTGTTAGCGTTTATCTTTGATGTTATAGGGTAATGCAACTTTAAAATCGGTGTTGCTAGGGACTGTCTGTCGATGATCACCGACAAATATGTAATATTCATCTTAATGAAATAACAAAACAACATAACCATTAAATGAAACATGATCCTCTTAAATGTCCTCCAGTAAAATAGCCATATAACAGCAGCTGTAAAATGCTTAATGTTCAGTGTATAACATAATATTAAAAGTCGTTTTTCCCCTGTGAGAACTATTTATTGAGCTAGTTCAAAAGTTTGCTACAATTATGAAATCTATATTTATATTTAACCGAATATGATATTTTACAAGAACTCGACACTTAATAATGAAAAACCTGTAGTTTTCAAAATAGAACATTTTAAAACATGGTAAAGACTGGGTTCAGACAAGTATTTAACAAGAATATCGAAGCGATACATGGAGCGATAGAAGGCCGCTTTAACGTTTTGATATCTTACAATTACCTTGACCTGTAACCTATGGTTCTGGCTTATACGGGGACAAACCATTTTGTTCAGGAACATGTTTGTGTAGATATTTTAAGTGCTTTCACTCAGCTATGTTAATGCCCGGACAAGCAAAAAAGTTTTTTTAATCTTTTGCCCAGTAAGTAAGAAATGACCTTGACCGTCGACCTGTAACGTAACAGCATTTGCATATTGTTTATTATTATAACATAAATATTATGATAGGAATTTATAAGTAAATTTAATTTTCATAACTGTCTGTCAGAAGTTATCAACAGATGTTTTAATAATATGACAAAATCATGATGTTAAAAGTTTATTTACATCAATATTTATAAATAAAATAACTATTGTAATTAATGATAAATCTTATATCATAGTATGGTTGTGACTGGTTGAGTCGTGGGTTCTGTTTGATTCGTGGGTATAGAAATCGCGTGAAATCTCGCGATATAACGTTCGCACATGATGCAGTTCGTTACGGAAAAATGTTTTGACACGGTCACCATTTTTTTCCGATCAAAAATGCGTCAAAAAAAGTAAATAGTGTAATTCATCATAACTTGATAGGTCCTTATGAAATATTTCCTCATTTATGTATTGTTCATATAGTGTTTCAAAGTAACACAAAATCGTTTATTTATGAGTATTTACCATGCTACATCGTCTGTTGACATTTTTTCACAAGAAATTAACCTGTCCTGCAAGGTCAGTTTAAAGGCTATTTATAGTATGCAAATCTTGAAATTCTGGCAGCCAATCAGAACCCACGAATCAACCGGAAGCTTATTTTCATGATGGTAGTTTGACACTATCAACACAGTCGATTATTTTGATGTTTAAAGACGATAAACATTTGGAAAAAAGCAACAAATCTTAAAGAAGAAAGGTTAATAATTATTTTCATAATGATTCATGGTCATATATTTATAAAATATTTGTGATGTTATAGCTTTATGAAAATTACTCACGACTCAACCAGACTATATCATACTTATATAAAGAAAATATTTGAATGTTAGGAACAATAATAAACATAAATGAAATTTGGAAATTGTATTGCAAATCTTTATGATATATTGGCCATGATTATAGGATTTTCTTGCATGTAGAAACATGACATACCTTACATTCATTGTAAAAGTAGACTAAATCAACAATTTGATTGGTCAAAGATACGATATTCTAAATGTAAGAATCTGTTACTCAGATACGTGTATTATCCCAGTTGATAAAATGGTCAGAAGTATTGACACGGAAATTCTATTCATACTTAGTTATTTAATATATCCATTGATCTATGCCGTTCAAGGGGATTACTATTATACCTTGTTGTCACTAGACATACAGAGTACTGCAACGGGAATCGTAATCCTATTAAATTATCTCTCATATCCATTGGATTACGCATCAAGACAGTACAGTAAATAGTCAAACCAGATATCTTAGAGAATTATTCGATAAATGGGTACATACATGAATCACTTGGTTACTTCGTTCCCGGGGGAGCGTCTTGTTGGAACAACACTCAACCAATCGGCAAATAAAACGTGGTAAGGGAATTCTTTTACCGAGCCAATGGGAAATCAACGGGTGTTCAGTTTATCGCTCTGACCAATCAAATATGTTGTAAGGAATATCATTATTTTATGTTTGTGTGAATTTCAATATAAAACTAGATGTTGATGTAGAGATAACTTCAGTATTTTCTGCGGTTAGATTTGATAATCGAATAGAGCGGTCACGCTTTCGTGTCGTGGCGGCCATATAAGATTGTATTTCACGAACATTAGCAAGCGTTGTGTTAAAAAATATTCAACAGAAATAAATCACGATGAAAAGAGAAACGAACTTTGTTTTGTTCCTGTGTGTCCCCAACGTACAATAATGTGTTATTACGTCACAGACCTTATATCCTGACTTTATAATATCTGATACAAAATGTCAAGCAAATGTACACAAAGGCTTTTGAAAATAGCCGTTTGCCGGGAAGTTTTGTTTAAAGTAAGATTAAGATTATATTACATTCACATGGCATCACTAGTCCACAGTCCATCTAGAAAAAGTGGCTTATTTATCATGGTCGATGGCGATCGAGAGTAGAATATATGAATAACGAGTTTGTGTTGCTGAATACCACGTTTTTCTTCCAAAAGCAAAAACCAATGTACCGGCCACACATTCTGTCAAAGGTCAACAAGGTGCACATTTTATACATCTCCATTGTAATGCGTTATATTATGTCTTTTTGCGACTATTCTGATAAATACTTGATTAAGCCTCACTTCTGAATAATTTACACATACACATTCGCATAATGTTAATGCGAACGTCAACAATGTCAAACTTTGTATTAAAATGATTTTTAATTGATTATTCAGAGTTCCATATTTTGTATTTCCGTTTTAAACTTTAAACGTAAACAAAAAAACATGCTGAGAAAGTAAGCTTTTGATACAAAGACTTGGAGTATTGTAATTGCAATTTATATCTTGTACAACGTACGCTTGAAATTGGTGGAGGTTTGGAGAAACCAAGGAGTTTTGAACTTTGAGTAAACTGCTGAGTTTTGAACTTTGAATAAACCAATGAGTTTTGAACTTTGAGTAAACCAATGAGTTTTGAACTTTGAATAAACCAATGAGTTTTGAACTTTGAGAAATCCAATGAGTTTTGAACTTTGAGTAAACCAATGAGTTTTTAACTTTGGGTAAACCAATGAGTTTTGAACTTTGAGTAACCCAATGAGTTTTTAACTTTGAGTAAACCAAGGAGTTTTGAACTTTGAGTAAACCAATGAGTTTTGAACTTTGAGTAAACCAAGGAGTTGTGAACTTTAGGTAAACCAAAGGGTTTTGAACTTTTAGTAAACCAATGAGTTTTCAACTTTGAGAATACCAAATAGTTTTGAACTTTGAGTAAACCAATGAGTTTTGAACTTTTAGTAAACCAATGAGTTTTGAACTTTGAGTAAACCAAAGAGTTTTGAACTTTGAGTAAACAAAGGAGTTTTGAACTTTGAGCAAACCAAGTTTTGAACTTTGTTGATTTGTCAGTAACCAGTAAGCAAACCTTGTCCTTAACAAAAAAGATTGTCTCCGTATAATATAGAACCGTTACTTAAAGGTCAAGGTCATTGTAAGAGGTCTAGAAGTGAATGCGGTCTTATATCGCCTCCTGAGATATTCATGTTCTATACTTGTTTGGACCAAGTATTTATCATGTTTTGTGGTATCGGGTCGTTTCGACCTAATACCTGTTCGCCCTTATACCCCCGTCACACCGGACTGGCGTCCTAACTGCGTCCTTACGGCAACCCAGGTCGCAGTGAGAACGCCATAGACGCCAGAGGGACGTAGTAAGGACGCAAGAGGACGCAGTGAGAACGCCGAAATTTGCTCAGGACGCGAGCCCAAGGCGACCACTTTGAACATGTTCAAAGTGGTCGCCGAAGTCCGGCGTTCTTACGGCGTTCTGTTAAGGACGTCGTAGGGACGCCGTAGAGACGCAATAGTCGTAGTAGGGACGTGGTAGGGTCGCTGTAAGGTCGCCATGGACGTCGTGTGATCGCCGCTCAAACCCACAGACAATGATCTTTGACTGCAAGGTATGTCGCCGTGTGGTCGCCGCTGCGGGGACGCCATGGTCGCAATAAGAACGCAGTAAGAACGCAGTAAGAACGCCAAGGACGCCGTTTGATCGCCGTAAGAACGCGGTAAGGTCGTGAGGGACGTATTAAGTGAGGACGCGTAGAACGCCATAAACCAGAACGCTGGTGTGACGGGAAGGCGAAAAACAGCATTCTTACAGAAAAAGTCATTGGCGTCCTTACTACGAAAATCAGAAATGTCCAGAAACACAGTTTACGGTCGCCGTAAGGACGCCAGTCCGGTGTGACGGGGCTATTAGTCACCCTGAGTCGTTTCGCTCTGGGTCGTTTCGCCTTTACAAGTGGGTTGTTTCGCCCTTATTTTAATTTAATATTATAGTATGGTCTTGTAAATGTTTTTTCGATCTGATTAGTTTTGTTTAACATATATGTGAAACTAAGACACAAATAATAATAGCAATGATAATCATAATAATGATAATAATAATTATTATTAATATTAACATTTTATGGGAAAATATTTTCTGTTTTAATTTTACATGTTGAAGGTGTAAAAAAAGAATAATAGTTATTAAAAAACCGTAGTTATGTGCTTTGTATTGTCCCCTTATCCCCAAACAGCGTTGTTAAAGTTCAAAAGGATGTATGAATTCAGCTTGTGACAAGCCAAACAAAAATCCTTTTGTTACGGGATCGACGATTTGAATCGCGCTGTATATATAAAAATTAGGGCGAGACCACCCAGGCAGAACTGGAATAAGGGCGAAACAACCCAGGGCGAACGTGTTTTGGGGCGAAACGACTCAGAGGCGAACAGGTTTTAGGGCTAAACGACCCAGATTCATGTTTTGTGATGTTATATTTTTATTACTACATGGAATTCATTATTTTCTTTAAGTGTTGTGTACTTATAACTAATATATAATTTGCGGTTTGATCTAAATGTAGATCCCATAATAAAGCTCTATGAACGCCTTTTTCTTTTAGAAATAAACGTACACATGGGAAATCTTAAGCTCAAATTAATGCGAATACTGTTTTTAAATGACTATAATGTGCAGTTGAAAAACGCAGATAAAAACAAACAAGAAAATACCATATGCTCTATTTTTGAATTGATTGCTAATAAAAGTAAAGGTAATTTTACTTCGAACTAATAATTTATCATGATTGGAATGCAATGCACTATAATTTTGTGCAAAAGCAAGTTATGAAGCACGAATATGGAACAAAGCTGATGCATCGATCATGAACACAGAAACAAAACCAGTGGATACAAACCATGTTAAAATAGTTCAGAGGATTAAGAATTGTTTTGAAACTGTTATCAGTTGTACCTGATGATTGTACTGAAATTATCAGTCGTGGATGTAAAGCAATATGCAAATATATATAATATTCGCTGCGCATGTTTCAAAGCATCATTGAAATGCACTCCCGCATTTGGATGTGATGGCGTCGATTATGAAAACACAATTAAATGTTAACTTATCCTAATATTATTGTAAACATTAGATACAATGCATATAACTATATTTATGTTTGTTATCAAACATTATATACTTATTTTATTATTTTACAACAATACTAGTATACATGTTTGATTTCATAAATACATCTAGATTAAAATTAATAAATATTTATTTTATATAACACTTATTTGAACTTTGATCTTTTTAAATCTTACTGGTGTATATAATGTCTGCAATATAGCACATTTTGATCAAACAACTTATTAGACAATGCATTTGTTTAGTTCAAGTGAGGATTTACCCCACCCATTTTAAGCAGTTCTTGTGGATTTATATAATTTTAAAAAATCAAGTCATTTGATCGTAGTTTGGTGTTTCATTCCTATCTTATAACAATATAGGTATTTGATTTTAGCAAAGAACACTATGGTATGTCATACATTTCGTCCATAAATGACGACTTAAAAATATGTTCGACTATTTTTCAAAGTTCTTGTTAAATTTTAAGATGGCATGCAATTTCAATGTTGAGACATAAAACACGTTCTTAGTTGACTTTTGCCCTTATCCTTTTCATTACGATCAAATGAGTTAAAATCAAAGTCGGCATCCGGTATTTTCACATTAAATATTGTTCAAATATAACACATAGCATGGAAGGCGACTTCTACCCTCCGATAGCATGGCTCGAGATGTGTTCTCACATTTGACTGAAGACTATACATTCCTACTTAACACCCACAGTTGTGCAACAAGTAAAACTCAAACGTTGTCGGAAAGCGAGGAATTTGAATCACCAATATGTTAATTTTTAATACTGAAATATAATCATGCTGTTGTTGTGTTCTTTTCTTTTTAAGAAAAATGTTCAAAATAAAACCTCAACTTAAATTCTTAAAAAACATATTTATCAAATTAAATCTTAATAAGATTTACAAAATTAAATAACAGGGCCCTTGTTTAAACAAGATCGGATAAGAAGAGTTAAAAACAGGTCGCCTTGTTTAAACAAGATCGTATAAGAAGCATTTATATTACAGTTCCCCTTGTTTAAACAAGATTTGATTAGAAAAATTAATAGAAGGCCCCATTGCTTAAACAAGATCGGATAAGAAGCGTTAATAACAGGTTTCCTTTCTTAAACAAGATCGGATAAGAAGCATTAATAACAGGTCCCCTTGCTTAAACAAGATCGGCTAAGAAGCGTTACATTGTATAACAGGTCCCCTTGCTTAAACAAGATCGGATAAGAAGCATTAATAACAGGTCCCTTTGTTCAAACAAGATCGGATAAGAGGCGTTAATAACAGGTCGCCTTCTTTAAACAAGATCGGATAAAAAACACTTATAACAGGTCCCCTTGCTTAAACAAGATCGGATAAGAAGCGTTAATAACAGGTCTCCTTGCTTAAACAAGATCGGATAAGAAGGGTTAATAACAGGTCCCCTTGCTTAAACAAGATCGGATAAGAAGCGTTAATAATAGGTCCCCTTGCTTAAACAAGATCGGATAAGAAGCGTTCATAGCATGTCCCATTGCTTAAACAAGATCGGATTAGAAGCGTTAATAATGTAATATGTACTAGTTATGATATTATCAATTAAATTTACTTACACATGTTTTATTAACTCCAGATAACTGCTAACAATCCATTGTTTATCACAACACAGTAATTCCAATCCAAAAATACGCTCCATGTTTGTTTACTATGACGCTGTCAGCGAGCTCACCCCAGGAAATCCGATATCTTGTGAGCAGCGTAATACCATTCGAGCAGCAATGTGTATTTCTGCATGAACTAACATAGGGTAAGTAAATTCGAAAAATGAAAAAAATTCAAAGTCCAATTTGAAACAACCGTGTATTAACATTGATAACAAAGGAATTGGCCTACATGTAGAAAAAATCCTGACAAATTTTCTTAAAAAATGAGCGAAATGTGGCTCCCTGAAGTAGAAAATCGGGCAAAATGGGCCATTTTCAGGCATTTAGGGGAGAAAAACTGCTTTAATTTGCAAGCCACTACAATAATTAAGGGATTTATACAAACTTACAGATGTCTGCCATAACCTCTAAGCAGGGTTTCTCCAGAAAACTATTTCTTGTGGAGAAATTTGCGTTTTTAATGACCATGTTGGGAAAACATGGATACCATCTGGAGAAGAATATAAAACCTTATGTGAGCAGCAACGTTATAATTCTTTTTCGTGAACAAAACCCTAATTTCCAGCCATTTTGTTGCAATTTCTTTGCTGTGTAGAGGCCTATAGTAAGTGTATTTGGGCACATATGCATACGAATGTACTTTTAATGCCTTATATATTATCAATAGTGCCTTTTCAACATGCTCCAGTTTTATTTCTTTTTACCAACACTATTTTGGAAAATTTAAAGAAAGACTTGACTGCTTTGTCAAATAAATTAATTGGTTAGGTACATAGAATGATGTTTTAATAAGTGTATGTGGGGGTTGTATGTATAATATTTAAATGTGGCGTGTTCTGAGCTTTTTGGTACTAATTTGGCAAGCGTCATAATCAGAAAAACTCATTTGAAATGACGTCGCTAAACTTGCGCTTAATTTTGTTTAGATTACCTAATGTTTTCTGTGATTTTACTGCTTAGCGTATTTAAGTAATATAAAAATCGGCACAGACTGGCCATGGAAGGAATTGTATATGAAACAAATAGTTGATTTTGACCTTTTAATTTCAATGAGCTAACGTGTTACTACCATTTTAACGAATTAGGCCATGGCTAGTTTATAGACACAAACAAGACTTCAACACATGTTGATACCGATTTTAGCTTGATGCTATTAATATTATTTGGATTTAACTTGTCTGTGAGCAAGGTAAGTGTTATTCTTTTAATCAACTTTACTTTTTATGGTTACATGTACAAAATAATTACAAAAAACAACAACATATTTGCAAACGAAAACGAAAGTAAAATTGGCTACCATGAACTTTCGAAGTTCCTTTGATATTTTGTTTACACATTACTGTTTATCGCATTTCACTAATGCAGCGACAACCAATGATTGTAGGAGAATTTCCAGATAGGTAATTTTTCCAAAACAAAATGTTATTTGTTATAGACAAATTTAGGAATGAAATATCTAAAAAAAAAATATGCATTTATACCAGATTGAATTTCTCATTCAGCCACAACAAAATGGCTGGAAATTAGGTTTTTTGTCACGAAAAAGAATTATAAAGTTGCTGCTCACATAAGGTTTCCTATTCTTCTCCAGATGGTATCCATGTTTTCCCAACATGGTCATTAAAAACGCAAATTTCTCCACCAGAAATAGTTTTCTGGAAAAATCCTGCCGAGGGGTTATGGCAGACATGTGTAAGTTTGTATAAATTCTTTAATTATTGTAGTGGCTTGCAAATTTAAGCAGTTTTTCTCCCCTAAATGCCTGAAATGGCCCATTTTGCCCGATCTTCTACTTCAGGGAGCCGCATTTCGCTCATTTTTTAAGAAAAATTGTCAGGATTTTTCCTACATGTAGACCAATACCTTTGTTATCATTGTTAATACACAGTGTTTCAAATTGGACTTTGCAAAATTTTAATTCTTCGAATTTACGTCCCCTTTGTAAGTTCATGCAGAAATACACAATGCTTCTCGAATGGTATTACGCTGCTCACAAGGTATCGGGTTTCCTGGGGTGGAGCTGTGTAGGAATACAACCTACATTTTCAATTGCACAATATAATTTGTTTTTCCTAATTATTGTTCTCCAGAACTAATGGTTTTCACTTGTATTATTAATCTTAGAATGCATTTGTTAACTGCATTTGGTAAAGTTATGTTCCAGTTGCAAATGCTTGGGAACTATTTTTGTTACGCCTAGAAAGCCTATGCATTGTATAGTTTCGTGTTTCCATTGTATTATTAAACTGTTAAACAGAAATTAAATGCAGAACATTACTGCCTGATATGATGTTTTAATTTAATGTGTTTTAATATGAATTGCTTTTTATAATGAAACAAATCATATTATTGACTTACTTTGTTAATTTAGGATTCCGAAATGCTGTTTAGGAAAATGGTTCTTTGTAAACTACTTTCATTGGTTTAGGAATTCCTAAGTGCTCATTGATTGGTCGAGACGCCTAAGTTTCGGAATCCTTAAGCATCTTCACTATAAATAGCGCGCAGCATCAAGGATTCATTACACTGGTCACTGACTCAAAATCTATGTCATTAAAAGTCAAAAACCTACCAGCTTAAGCTGAAGTCACCATGGTAGGGAATAGTTCTATAAACTCTTAATATATGTTATTTTCAAAATTAACCAAGAGACAGTACTTGATGTTGCGCACCCTCATCATACTCAGTTATTTATTTTTAAACTAAACTTATAAAGTCTCGTTCTACGATTTGAAAAAAATTGTTAATTCTTTACTCGGTCGTTTGTTCAATCCTGACAACTTAGACAGCCTAGGTATTACAATTGGTGTCAGAAGCGCGGTTCATTCAAATAATTTTCCGAGTGATATGAACCCTGTCTAGAAAGAAAACAACATTGAAATAGCAGTTTAAATTTATTCCAACACAAAAATCGAGGCTACACACCAATATTAAGAATATAATGACGAAACAGTTGTAATTTTGACATACAAAATCAGTAAACCGAGGTCACATACAACTATAACTACGTGCAACTATTGCATTATCTACACCACATAAAAGATGGCATCCCCAGACCCTGATATCTCATTTAATCTTCGTTCAAATAATGACACTACAGACAACAAAGACACAGATAATCAGAACCATGGGAATGACGAAAATGATATTCAAAACCACCGCCTTTCACTTGCTCGACACATGCCCGATGACGATCGTTTTGTCAATGTGACAGGCGATGCAGAACACTATTTCTCTTCAAACAATAACAGTTCACACACACACATCGTGAAACACAACTTAGTAGATCACGATTCGAACATCGAGGTAACTTTGCACCCCCTGCAATTCCAGTAGTTCATCCTTCATTGATAAGGCCTGATAATTATGAGGGCTCCGGTGACTTTGAAGCGTACATGTCACACTACGAGGACTGTGCAGAGCTCTCCGGATGGGATGATTAATCCAAATGTCTCGTTTTGGCCAGCTGCCTACGTGGCTCTGCATGGTCATTCTACATGAGCTTGTCCCAATCTGAAAAAAGGGTTTATGTTCTGCTCTGTTGAGGACTTGCTTCACGCTTCAGTAACAGCAAGCATCAAAACCTTTGGCTTTCGAAGTTCGAAAGCCGGCGCAGGCAAAGGGGTGAATCAATTGCAGCAATAGCGGATGACCTACGCCAGTTGGCCCAGAGAGCCTACCAAGACCTGGACATACATTTACAAGAGCGCCTTGCACTCAACCAACTTTATAAACATGTTTTATCCTATATGCAGTGTCGGTGCATTGATAATGGCTTTCGCACAATCACAGATGCTGTTAATGCTATTGATCGATACGAGGCAGTTCTTGGTACGCATTCAACATTTGTAAGGGCACTCAGTGAAGAGAGCTCTACAAACTCTGACACTGATATTCGCAAGAGTCTTCAGCGTATCGAGTCACGTCTGGACAGGTTAGAAAAGGTCTATCCCAGAGGCCCACCATTTCAGAATTCTCGCCACAAAAAGCCCCAATCACCCGGTTGCTTTGGCTGCAAAGCCAATGATCATTACTGGCGCGATTGCCCGAACAACACTGAGAGAAACAGGTTCACCAACACCAACAATATGCTACACCACAATCAACAACCGCCCAATCGCATGTTTGAGCAGAAACACAATGTTCTTGATGGCACCTCATCTCGCCGCCAGATGAACGACAATAGGTCGGAAAACTAGTTTCAACCGATTCTGAGGGTCAAGAGTCGGTGCAGCTTATTAACAGACCCACACCTTGTTATGATAACGTTGTTCCAATTCATTCTGCACGAGCTGGTGCGGATACACACACTTATGACAATGGTTCTATGTTACTGGCACGGTTGCTTCTAAGTCTGTTAGATTTCTTGTTGATTGTGGCGCGACAACTTCCTTGATTTCCACTCAAACATTTGCAAACATCCAAGAATATTGCAATTATTCTATGACCCCAGTTACTCAATCTTTTCACACGGTGAGTGGGCACAAATGAACATCCTTGGCAAAGTCGACCTTGTGGTTCAGCTTGGTAAGGAGTGTTACGATGTTACTTTTGTGGTTGGTGACATTGATTCAGATGGAATCCTTGGTCAGGATTTTCTTCGACAAAATGCGGACCACATCAATTACAGAAAGTCCTGTTTGGTGATGGGGTCCGATAGTGTACCACTGCAAACTGTGTGCGGTTCCAGTCAAATATGCCTATAAGAGGTTCGTGACACGGTCAAGATACCTGCACATTCCAGAATGTGGGTTCCAGTCAATATTCCCCTTGCTGAATATATGGCACCACTTGGTTTTTTGGAACCTGCTCCTGATGTTATGGCTGAAAAGAAAGTTTTTCCCATGAGCGGTATTGTTAAAACACACTCAGAGAATGTTCTAGTTAATGTTGTTAACTATGGTTCAGAACCTGTCACAATCTTCAAACGAATGCATCTTGGCACCTGCAAACCTTTCTTTGAGAACACGCAACAACATCGTGTTGCACGTGTGACTCAACAAGTTGAATGTAACACTTTGCCAGAGCACCTTACTGATCTGTATGATCGCAGTTCAGTCCACCTAAATGATCAGGGAAAATCTGATCTTCAAAACTTACTCTGTAAGTACAGTCCTGTCTTTTTCAGAGGACATCGGGCGAATCTCACTAGTCGAACATGTCATCAACAATTGTAAAGCTGCACCAATTCGGCAACCGCCAAGGCGTTTACCACTTGGCAAACGTGCAATTGAAAAGGAAGAAGTTACCAAAATGCTTGAACGTGGCATCATAGAGCCGTCAAGCAGTGCATGGGCTTCTCCAGTTGTTCTAGTGACTAAGAAAGATGGCACCCCACGGTTCTGTATAGACTATCGGCGCCTAAATGACGTCACCATCAAAGATGCATACCCGCTACCAAGGGTTGACGATTGCATCGATTCCCTTTCTGGAGAAAAGTATTTTAGCTCGCTCGATCTTAATAGCTGCTACTGGCAGGTCGGTATGAGCGATGCTGACAAAGAAAAAAACAGCTTTTGCAACAACTATGGGGCTGTACCAATTTACAGTAATGAGTTTTGGACTGGCAAATGCTCCATCTACGTTCGAAAGGCTGATGGAGAACATTCTAAGAGGTCTACAATGGGAGGAGTGCCTCCTATATATGGATGACATTGTGGTTCCATGTGCAACTGTGTCCGAAGGTTTAGCCCTCCTTGAACATATCTTCGAAAGGCTTCTTGATGCTAACCTTACATGTAAGCCCTCAAAATGCAGCTTGTTTAAAAAGAAAATACAATTTCTTGGCCACATTGTCTCAGAGGATGGTATCTCCACTTGACCCAGCAAAGATTGAAGCAGTGCTGAGATGGCCAACGCCAAGAGATACAAAGGAAGTTAAGAGCTTTCTGGGATTCTACTCATATTATGGCAACTGGTGCTGTTCTCTCACAAATTCAAAGGGGACAGAAACTGTGATTGTATATTACAGTAAGGCTCTCAACTCACATGAAAAAGCATACTGCGTTACACGGAAGGTGTTGCTTGCAGTAATAAATGCATTGAAAGCATTTCACTCCTATTTGTATGGACAGCCTGTCCTTGTCCGGACAGATAATGCAGCGGTAAGCTGGATGAGGAACCTGAAGCAGCCTACTGGACAAGTGGCACGCTGGCTACAAGAGCTTGGTACGTAAAATCTTGAAGTAACGCACCGTAGTGGGTCACAGCACAGGAATGCTGATGCCCTATCACGCAATCCGTGCTGTTATTGTGCCCGGCAACAACGCCTCAGTGATGAAGTGTCCGAGCAACAAACTGCTACACCTTAAAGTTGTCTCTCTGATGTAGACAAGCATGACAATAATCACTTAAGAGCCGTTACACGAGCCAAAGCAAATAAGCAGTCCCAATGCAAACCTTCAATGGCTACTCTTAGTAACTGGTCACCCACGGAAATCAAAATCGAGCAGCAGAGAGATCCATGCATTGCATTCCTCATTCAAGGCCACAATGGCAGGCCGTCAGCGACAAATCATCTGCTGTAAAAATCCTTTAGCGTATGTGGGACCGATTGAACGTCAGTAGAGGTTTCCTAGTACGCACATGGCATGACGAGAAGAAGTACTGTATTACTTCCATGACATTCCGTCTGGTGCTCACTTGGGTGTCGAGAAGACACTAGGAAAGATTCGGCAATCTTTCTTCTGGCCAAGTATGCGAGAAGATGTTGAGTGGTATTGCGCGCTACAATGCGTATCACGCGAGAACTCTAAGCCACCTAAGTCACCCCTAGGTAAGGATCACACTAAAGCCCCGTTGGAGCGGTGTGCTGTGGACATCTTTGGGCCGCTTCCCAGGTCTGCATCTGGTAATGCATTTGTGCTTTTGATATGCGACTGCTTTACACGGTGGACCGAAGCCATTGCGATACCAAATCAAGAAGCCAAAACTATTGCTAAAGCATTTGTCGACAATTATGTTTCGCGATTTGGTGTCCCTCTTTCAATATATTCCGATCAGGGCAGTTGTTTTACCTCAGCTCTTTTTTTAAATAACATTTGTGACTTGTTGGGAATCAGGCATACTCTGTCCACTCCCTTGCATCCGCAGTCCAACGGAATGGTTGAGCGCTTTAACCGTACTCTAGGTACCATGCTCACCAGGTACTCTGCCTCAAATCAACGAGCTTGGGACCAGTTGTTGCCACAAGTGCTCATGGCTTACCGGTCATCAATCAACGCCAGCACCGGACAGTCTCCCAACAAAATGGTTTTTGGTATGGAAATAACATTGCCTTTGCAGGCATGCATTGGACTGCCACCAGGGTCTGGTACATACGAAAAACCTATTCCTGATGATTATGTGTCATCCATGATATTGCTCGCAAAGTTCTTGCGAAAAAGGTGTTCTACCGCAAGCGACATTATGACCTTCATGCAAAAACTAGGCAATTCAAGGTTGGTGACCCTGTCTGGTTACTTAATTCCACACGCAAACCAAGCGTATGTAGTAAACTACGTTCGCAATGGCAAGGGCCATATTTTGTAGTAGAAAAGATAGACGATCTTGTCTATCTTATAAAGAAGTCTCAGAAACACAAAGTTAAACCAATCCATGTTGACAGGTTGATGCGATTCCACGGAAGCGAAATCCCTAAGTGGATTCTAAAAGCCATGTAGATATGTACCAGTACAATTTACACAGCTCACACATAGTTATCTTCACACAGACCACTTCCTACAACAATACAATCTGCACTTCATTATTTATTTATTTTTTTAATCTTCGCTGTGGTGCAATCACTCGATGACAAACTTCTGCTGAAATGTGCATGAATCCTGCAATATGATAATTTGATACCGATACAGATGATGATGCTAAAATCAAGATTGAAGTCTATGATGAATGGTGCGCACCATAAGTTGAGTAATGAAATTGGTTTGATTACCCAATTGCGATTTACTCCAGAGAATGATTAGATTCTACATTCAAGCATATCAGCTCAAAAGTAAGATATGTCTTCTGTGAACTTGCAGGATACAAGCCAATTGGAGTATAAACTCATCTGCCCCTTCTGTGTGGAACATCGACCCAAATTCTTCATCCGTTCTGGTGATTTGCGCTACCACGTGAAGACAAAGCACCCCCATCGAGCTCCGAGTAGCACCACATGACCTTTTTAGCAATAAGGTGGCCTTCTACTTTTCCACGGAGCCAGCTTTATTTATCAAGAGCCTTGAAGTCGAAAACCCCAACAGCGCCACTGCATCCTATGCAAAATATCTGGTAACAAAGTGGGCTGCAGGTAGATCTCCTAGGATTTCTTCATGGATCAAGGGTTGGGAGTTGGCATGTGAATCATCTGCGGAATCCGGTAAACGAAAATCTTCAGGAAGTGTGACATTCATCCGACTCGATGAATTCGGTGCTGTGGCCTATTTAGAAGATGGACCTTCTGCCTATAAGACGACTATTAAGAAGGGGATTTTGCAGCACCAAAAGTCTTAAAGCGCATTGAAGCGGCGACAGGATTGTATCGCTCCTTCGCAGATTCCACCTCAAGATCCCTGGGCCGAAGAGGACTATCCACATCTTCATAGGGAGATTGCTAAGTTGCTTGGGATTGAGAACCGGTTGGTTGCCAGGGTGCAGAAGAGGAGCGACATTGTATTCCAGGCAATACGAGAATCAGAAATAGACATTATACCGTCTCCAATGTCTATTCACCTATCTAACCCATCATCACCGGTCCAACTACCCCTCCAGTCCATACCATCATTTGATTTGTCTTCTCTCCCCACACTGTCTGCATCTTCGTTGATCATCCCTGTACCATCTTCAACCAACGCAATCGCCCCTCGCCGGAGAATCAATGAGGTCACTACCATCATCGCCTCCACAGCCACCAGTTGACTCTCCAGCCAGATACCATCTTCAACCACCGCGATCGCCCCTCGCCGGAGAACCAATGAGGTAATACCATCATCGCCTCCACAGCCTATAGCCAGACGCCATCCTCAACCAATCTGTTACCAATTTACACATATACCGTCCGTCCTGTTCCAGCCATGATGTCGACGCCTGCAGCCACACTCCAAACACCGATCATTGTCAACCTGCCTTCCCTGCCAACAGCATCTGTGTTCACGCCACCAGCAACTATAAGGTGCTATCCATCACCACTTCATCAATGTCACAGACAACAACAGTCCCTTTTTCTGCCCAGTGCCTTCCGTCACCCATTAGAGGTTCGACATCTGTATTTCTACCAACAAGGAGTCCCATCACCGCTTCATCTGCCCCGTGCCTTCTGTCACCCATTCGAGGTTCGACACCTGTATCTCTACCAGCATCCCCAAACACTAAGACTCAAAGTGAGGCCGCCAGGTATTCTCCAGCTCCATTGTCTGTGGTGGAACACTATGTGCCAACGCCAGCCAACACGATCCTGCAGTCACATGCCAAGGCCCTTCTGGTCAGTGGGGCAATGCAACTACTACCCCCTTCTAAACGCGATTGGGCATCTGTACCTGATGAATCAATTACACTCGTACAAGGGCTACGCCCCCAAAAGGATGGAGGAACTTTTCCGCCGACTTCAGACTACTTGCGCTGGAATATGCAGCAACATCAATTCTCCAGTCAACAACTGATTCATGGAAAACACCAACCGCTGTCTGCTGATCCATCAGTTTCAACACCTGATACTCCCCGGTACAGCCAGTATTCTCCTGGACAGCAGTGGAAAGGCCCGTCACTACTTGTCCGAAACAGTCAGGGAGATTGCGAGTGGCATCAGCTCTCTTCCCACGGAAGTCAAATCGCAGATCCTAAGGACCCTCCAAGGACGCGAAGATGATCCTCTCCTTTCCGACATCAAGGACATTCCAGTCAGGCCCTGAAGAATACAGAAGATAGCGTGTTATTTTTAATTTCCTTTGAAGTTGTTAAGTTTAAATAATTATAGTATTATATGCTTTAAATATGTAAATTTAATGTAAACGAAAAGTACTTGTAAATTTCAAACTCCAGAAGGAGTTTATTTCTTTAAGGTAGGGGAAATGTAATATGTAATAGTTATGATATTATAAATTTAATTTACTTACACATGTTTTATTAACTCCAGATAACTGCTTACAATCCAGTGTTTATCACAACACAGTTATTCAAATCCAAAAATACGCTCCATGTTTGTTTACTATGACGCTGTCAGCGAGCTGTGTAGGAATACAACCTACATTTTCAATTGCACAATATAATTTGTTTTTCCTAATAATTGTTCTCCACAACTAATGGTTTTCACTTGTTTTATTAATCTTAGAATGCATATTTTTATTGCATTTGGTAAAGTTATGTTCCAGTTGCAAATGCTTTGGAACTATTTTTGTTACGCGTAGAAAGCCTATGCATTGTATAGTCTCGTATTTTCATCGTATTATTAAACTGTTAAACAGAATTTTAATGCAGAACATTACTGCCTGATATGATGTTTTAATTTAATGTGTTTTAATATGAATTGCTTTATATAATAAAACAAATCATATTATTGACTTACTTTGTTAATTTAGGATTCCAAAATGCTGTTTAGGAAAATGGTTCTTTGTAAACTACTTCCATTCGTTTAGGAATTCCTTAGTGCTCATTGATTGGTCGAGACGCCTAAGCTTCGGAATCATAAAGCATCTTCATTATAAATATCGCGCAGCATCACGGATTCATTACCTTGGTCACTGACTCAAAATCTATGACATTAAAAGTCGGAAACCCACCAGCTTAAGCTGAAGTCACCATAATGGTAGGGAATAGTTCTATAAACTCTTAAGTATAAGTTATTTTCAGAATTAACCAAGAGACAGTACGTAATGCTGCGCACCTTCATCATACTCAGTTATTTATTTTTAAACTAAACTTAAATAAAGGCTCGTTCTACGATTTGAATAGATTTGTCAAACCTCTACTCGGTCGTTTGTTCAATCTTGACAACTTAGACAGCCTATGTATTACAATAACAGGTCCTCTTGCTTAAACAAGATCGGATAAGAAGCGTTAATAACAGATCCCCTTGCTAGAACAAGATCAGATAAAAAGCGTTAATAACAGGTCCCTTGCTTAAACAAGATCGGATAAGAAGCGTTAATAACAGGTCCCCTTGCTTAAACAAGATCGGATGAGAATCGTTAATAACAGGTCCCCTTGCTTAAACAAGATCAGATTAGAAGCGTTAACACCAGGTCTCCTTGCTTAAACCAGATCGGATAAGAAGCGTTAATAACAGGTACTCTTGCTTAAACAAGATCGGATACGAAGCTTTAATAACAGGTCCCCTTGCTTCAACAAGATCGGATAAGAAGTGTTAACAACAGGTCCCCTTGCTTACACAAGATCGGATAAGAAGCGTTTATAACAGGTCCCCTTGCTTAAACAAGATCAGGTAAGAAGCATTGCTGGGCATGAAGAGGACCGAAACTCTCCAATTCCTACAGCGGTGCCTTAGAAACGAACGTGACCAATATAAAAATATCCACACACTTTGTCTAAAGTGAGTAAGAACGAATGTGCTCTTATCGACAGACATATGCAAACAACAGTAACTCAAACTTCCACAGATTNGGGGGGGGGGGTAAATAGCACAAAAGCGCTGACGGACAACAACAACGCTCACATTGATTCTGTGCACATGAGCAGTGATGATGTTGACAGAGGGTCGCCCTGGCAACGGTGTGTCGGTGTGTCTAGAGGTTTCCATAGAAACAGACACGCTTTGTTCCGCATGAGGGGACGAGTTCTCGACTGGAATGGTAATCCAAATCAAAGAATACATTTCTCTCCGATCACATGCAAGCTAACTTCTCAAATTTGTTTCAGTATGAATGCATCTGCATGTGTGAATAGGCAACATTGACAATGCGGACACGATAATCACAAATACAATATCTAAATACATATGTACCTCTAACAATATATTTCTTATATATGACTGTGTGTACATTATATTTCAATTTAAATAATTATTATTTTGTTGCTATTGAACAACATGTTTTAATGATGTTGTTTTATTGTTGTTTTGGAGGAGTTGCATTTCTTTACATATTTGTTCTTCTTTTACAAGTCATAGTTTACATACGGTGCAATGCGAAAACGTTTCTGTGATTAGTGAAACCATATTCCAAACTAATAACCAAATAAAAGCAAGAATACCTATTAAATAGCTAATTCGGACTCCACTGGAAACTTGACCGCCGACGCGGACACTTACCTTTGGCCGACGACAACGGCGACTTCCAGCTGGGGAGCATGTCCAGGATGCGGGAACCGCACTTCCGGCGCACAATGCAGGCCATACCAAAGAAGAGGATAAGGTTTATGATTACGATCAGCCCGATCCAGATCGGTTCCTTCAGAAGCCTCTGCCCAATCGTCTCCTCTGTCTTGGTGGTCACGTATTGCGCCACCTCCATGCACCTTTCGCCTGGTAGACGACAAATTGAAGGTTTTAAATAATTACATTTTTGGGGTTTACTAGTTAAGGTTACATATGAGTTACTGTTTTGGGAGACATTGTATAGGCTAGATATCAGTTATTTTTTGGTGAAAACAATGGAATAGAGTAAATAGTTAGTGAACGTGTGGCGAGACATGATATAGGTTAGATACAATTAAATATTAAAGCATAGCAAGTATACATAGGATGCCAATTAGTATGTAGGGAGACATGGTTAAGGTTAAACACCATTAAGTATCTCGGACTTCATGGTATACATTGGATGCCAGTTAATATGTAGGGCGTCATGTTATAGGTTATATACCAGTTTATATTTGGAAATACATGATTTGGTGCGATACCATTACATATTTGGGAAGACATGGTAAAGTTTCGTCAAAAGTAAATCAAAATATTTTCGAAATCATAGGTAGGCTACCAATAACTATTTGGAAATACATGATATAGGTAATTTACTAGTATATTAAAAACAAACACATTACATAGATCTATTTTTAATATCAGTAAATTTTTTAATTCCCGATGGTCCACGATAACAGGCCGTTTATCAAATACATGTAGGCTGTAGCGCACGTTGTTTGCCAAAAGAGACGCTTCATAAACCAGACTTTGGTTTAGTATCACGCTTGGACACAAAGTTATAATTCGGAAAATTCCGGTAAAGTAAAACATTTGTCGTTTATCAAATAGTTCATGTGTTAAGAGATTTAAATGAAAGAAATTGATTTAAATGCTTATTTTCTCCCAACGACGTCTCATAGGCATGTTTAAACATCACAACAGCGATCTACTTGATATGTAGATGTTAAGCGATGTACTTTCCTTAAAGTGAAGTTCTTAAACATTTACAAATTAACTTGTGGAACATTGATTTACTGCGTACTGACCGAGGGATTTTTAGTTCAGAAACCAATAGGTTAATACAACATATGGTGCCTTGTTAATCACAACCCTAGCGCATTCGTCTACAAGTTAATTTCCGTTGTTATTATTCTGATCTCTTTGTAACATACATCTTTCTCAAAATTTAATTAACTTTTATAACGATCCTGTGTTAAGTTTAATAAGAAAAAAATGTACTCACCTTGATGCGTTCGTAATATAGATAAACACACACCATTTTAATAAGGACAAATGAATAGTCTTTTTTGTTCAATTAATTGTCAAACAACAATATCCAGGAAAATGCCTTTTCTTTCATGATGTAAACGTTCAAATAAAAGCCATTAATTCGCATATGATTAAGAGATTCTTGTAAAACATGTATATACCTTCAATTAACTCACAATGCGTCCATGTGTGCAATTCAGTTTGTATATAACAAACTCCTGTGAATAACATTTGACCGGTTGATCATATACGTCTCATTTTCCTCCGAAGTATATTAGCATATCAACATGATCATTAAGGTAAGGTCATCTATAGATATCGCGAGGAAACATTGTTCTACTGACCAAATGGCGACGGACAAACCGACCTTTGGCTGGGTGCAAAGCAATATACCTATCCTCCACTTCGTCGAAGGGGGCATCTCTTTTAAGTTTTATTTTAATATCTCGAGAAATGTGGAAGTAGTTCGCTCCAAAAATTCATAACATTCTATGCGGACTGAACCAGCGACCGGCCGACAGACCAACAAACCGACCGACAAAGTGATTCAAATATACCTCTCAAAATTCGTTTTTCTTACTAAAAAATAACACAAATCTTCAGTGACTAGTTGCACACCTTTATATTCTATTGCACACAGACACGAGATCGTATCGTTTGCGGCTATAAGACACTGCCCTCGACCGGAACAGACGGTTCTGCCGCATACAGCAAGGTCCATTTGGCAACGCTTGCCTCCGTAGCCCGGGAAACACGTGCACGAGAATCCTTCGTCGTCATGACTACATGTCCCGTTTAGGCACAGCGCGAGCTCGCAGTGAGTCGTCTGGCAGAACAGACCTGGGAATTCATCAACCAATCAGGGTCATTTATATGTAAAATACATCAGTAACACACATTCTGGTAGCTATGATGGCTGTTTTATATCATGTATCACTCTGGCATGTTTTCGGGTTTGAACACACACACGCCATAACGCCAAACACAAACACCAAAAAGGGCGAAACAAATCAGTATGTTCCTATCTTCAACAAATCATTATTGTCATATCCTCAACAAGTCGTTATTGTCCTATCCTCAACAAATCATTATTGTCCTAAACTCAACAAGTCATTATTGTCATATCCTCAACAAGTCATTATTGTCCTATCCTCAACAAGTCATTATTGTCCTATCCTCAACAAATTATTATTGTTCTATCCTCAACAAATCATTATTGTCCTATCTTCAACAAATCATTATTGTCCTATCCTCAACAAGTCATTATTGTTCTATCCTCAACAAGTCATTATTGTCCTATCCTCAACAAGTCATTATTGTCCAATCCTGAACAAGTCATTATTGTCCTATCCTCAACAAATCATTATTGTCCTATCCTCAACAAATCATTATAGCCCTATCCTCAACAAGTCATTATTGTCCTATCCTCAACCAGTCATTATTGTCCTATCCTCAACAAGTCATTATTGTCCTATCCTTAACAAGTCATTATTGTCCAATCCTCAACAAATCAGGATTGTCCTATCCTCATCAAATCATTATTTTTCTATCCTCAACAAATCATTATTGTCCTATCCTCAACAGATCATTATTTTCATAAACTCAACAAGTCATTATTGTCCTATCCTCAACAAGTCATTATTGTCATATCCTCAACAAATCATTGTTGTCCCATCATCAACAAATCATTATTGTCCTATCATTAACAAATCATTATTGTCCTATCCTCAACAAATAATTATTGTCCTATCCTCAACAAATCATTATTGTCCTATCCTCAACAAGTCATAATTGTCCTATCCTCAACAAGTAATTATTGTCCTATCCTCAACAAGTCATTATTGTCATATCCTCAACAAATCATTATTGTCCTATCCTCAACAAATCATTATTGTCCTATCCTCAACAAGTCATTATTGTCCTATCCTCAACAAATCATTATTGTCCTATCCAAAACAAATCATTATTTTCCTATCCTCAACAAAGCATTATTGTCCTATCCGCAACAAGTCATTATTGTCCTAACCTCAACAAGTCATTATTGTCCTATCCTCAACACGTCATTATTGTCATATCCTCACCCTTTTGTCGTTCTGGCTGTAATCCTGTAAAATCATGTATTTTCGTAGAGATGAAATTTCGTGTTTGTTTTTTTTTTTTAAATTACTATTTTGTTGAAACGTAAATTCGTGGATTTCTGATTTTGGCAGAACAAAATCTAGGTATTTGCGTCGGTCATTTTCCGATGTGTTTGTACTACGTGTCCGCGAAAAATCGCGGTGGGGTGAGAGGGTCACTTGCAGGAGGTGTGCCATGTTTATCACATGGCAATAACCGTATCTAATCCACTATAAGAAAATTATAGTAACAGGTTAACTGCATGCGAATTAACTAGATTACACTTCTTCATCTTTTAATTGCATTTACTGCCTTCGATCCGCAGTGTTTTGGCTGTTTAAAGTACAACATCATTGAAAAACACAATACACTGTGGAAATAAAAGATGTCAACAATTAGCGGCAAACCTTACTATTCTATAGAAACTAAGTTAACTGCAATGATACAGCTTTACTGCGGAAGCGTTTTACAGGTCAGTGTCAGATAATAACACAGCGTAATGTACTACCTTGTGTACAGTATCTGGATGAATCTGGATGAATCTGGATTGCAAAACAAAATTTAACAATGGTTATGACAGAGTTTTTTGACAGAGATTTTATTCTTTTGACCACATTTGGTTATTGGTTAATTTGCTCGTCAATAAATGTTCTTTCTATATTGTTGTTCGATTGTAAATTGTAAATCGATTAATTTTGAGGAAACGACTACTTATACTTTTTTGTTCTGTGAGAAGTTGAAGCGGAGCCGGACAGCAACGCCAAATAGAGAAACACCATTTATTTTCAAAGAAGGAATGCAATCATACAATAATACAAACACTATACATAAACATTCAAAATATATCATACACAATAACAGTATAATATAATACTCGATCGGCATAAGGTATAAAAACGAAATGTAGTTAGAACCACTCGCTTTTAGAATAAGCGATACTTAACATGTATTTTTAGTGTACATGCTTTATTTCAAAACTGACTTATCATTTAAAGTGACATACAATCAGAATAATGCTATTACAATAAAACAGTAATATATTTCAAACTTAAGGTAAAACAACAATTAAATATATTAAAGTTAACTTTGTTTCTTACCTGCAACGCCGAATAAAGAAACACCATTTGTTTTCAAACAAGCAATGCAGTATACATGGAATTATCCACAACCTTTTATACTGGTTTTGTGTTAACTAGGATTTATTGCGTAAGTGGCGTTTCTGTGCAGGTTAATACAAGCAATATACAAAAAACCTTTGATTGCAACAAAAAATCAATATTATTATAACAGCATTTTGCTTAACAAATGATTACTTGCTAAAAACAATCATTAATATTATTAAAAGTAAGATGCAATATAACAGTTAAATTGTGTCAGGTCAATCCTTATTAACAATGTCTTTGTACATGAGTCCAATGCGAACTGTAAACATGTTATGTTATGCAATGATCTTTTGCAATCATTACTGATAACATGGGCAAGTTTGAATGTTATTAATAGGCGGGGGTCAAAAGGACAATCCATGTGAAAAAAACAACAAAAAAACGCAGGATGTGTGGCTGGATTTCGTTGGATCTTTATGTCTTTCATGTGGTAATTCCATCATAAAAATATAAACATTTGTGAACATTTTGAAAAGCTATTCCTTGGTATCTAACATTCGTGGATCGGTCAACCCACGAAATCATCGAAAATTTAGGTCCACGAATATAACAGTACTAGTCTTGATTTCGTGTAGGAGTGTTCGCGACCTTACACGCCAGAACGATATGGCAGAGATCAGCCACCAAAGGTACCCTACCTTTACTTACATTAGTGGCTTAAGACCTTTGACATACACCCAAATCATTTATGGTAACACCGACTTAAAAAAAGTAAAATATGTCATAACCACAGGCTATGTTCTACACACAAGTGTATACGTCCATGTCTGATTTAATAATGCATGTGTAAAAGACATGAGTCCACCATGCAATACTCAAAGTGTCAATGCGATATTCTTAATTTCTCATTCATATGCAAATTACGCGTAAGGACAACCAATCAACGCCCGAATAATTAAGTTACTTAAGGTAAGAGACACATAACACGAGTGCATAATAAACTAAAGTTGATTCAAAGACGATTCCAAACTAGCCATTCATATGTAAACTGCACCGTGTGAAAGCCAATCAGCGCTCGCATGATTCCACTATTAAGAGTTAAAAACAAATCATACGAGTACATACAAAATTACTAGCTATCAGAGCAAGGACGATTCCAATTTCATCATTCATGTAAAAACTACAGTGCGCAACCAACCGTTGAAGCAATAGAGTGTCATGGTGATTATTTAAAATTCCGCACCCGTAATTAGAAAATAACGTTAGCGAATTATGTATATGGTATATACATATGTATATGGTGCATCAAATAACTTCAAGAAAATATGTTTTATGTGTAAAGGCATCTTTTCAATTATGGACCTGCCGTTTTAACGAGTGTCTGCCATATCCTAATTACGTGAGTGCAGAAACTAATCCGACCAATCAGTGCACCAATAACGTTAGGAACAAGCTAATAAGTATAACAAAATCTCTGGCAACTACAGACTTTGCTCTCCTCCTGTGACGTTGTCACACTTCTTAACCTCTGGTAAAGTCTTCAATTAAGAAAATCAAAATAGATTGCACCAGTTAATTTATTCTTACAATATAATTTAGTGAGGGACAAGTTCTGTACCTATTTAACTTACATCAACTTACATTGACGTTGCGCTTTTCACTTGCTCACTGTATAAACAGGCATATAGTTATTCTGATGGCCCGGGCTTAAACAACAGTGCTTGTTTTATATGCCATAATGTGAAGCAAATGCACTTATAACCGCCCGAGTTTTATCATTCAACGTATTAACTTGCATAACGGTAATTGCTGTCGTTATCCAATCGTCCTACAACCACCTTTTGGTGTTTTAGTACATACATGTATTTATTATCGTTGTGTGATTGAATAAACTGGTTATACCGGTTTTTGAAGGTGATACTGCCCAATGGTGCGGCAATCAAGATTTCCTCGTGCATAGATTTGTAGGTTTGGTCATTCGACAGGCAGGCAGGGTAGAGCGAAGACGTAATTGAAATCGTTTTATTTATTTATGCTCTGTTTGTTAAAAGGTTAATACTATTTTGTATGTGTTTCAGTGAGTTTATGAGAGCAGATGGATGACTTGAGATAGAAAGGGGCACTGGTTCCGGACATAAACGAGTATACGTGTTATACTCAATTTTTCTCAGTTCTGTGTATGATGACACTTATTTGCCATGCATAGTGTATGGCATTTGCGAAATGAATTTGATTATGTGTTATTTACGTGGTTTTCTAAAAAGAATACTTAATGTTTACGATATAGAAATAGCTGATTATTTCTAGATTTCTCTTAAATTATAGGTTTCAGGAGGTTATGAAGGCACCAAAACACCGGTCTTGAGCCATGGGTCCTCATACGTCCCCCTGCCATTAAAATAAAAAAGAAAGAACAAGAAAAATGGAAGTAGGGTTGCGTATTCCGCTCGCGATTAAACATGATTCATTCATTACTAAAATGCTTCACTTTGTGCACTCTTTGAAAATTGGCGTGGTGGATGGGCATAGGGGCGTCCTGTGTGCGGGTTTGACATCGGCGGGGCGGGTAGATTGTTCGGGTCGTGGCGTCCATGGGCTTGTGCTTTTGAATGGTGTAGTTAAATTGTGCGCTGGTATGATTTTGAGTAAAGGCTTATCGTCTGATGTTTATATATAATATTGCACTATGTCACGCATGTGCATTTTTAATTATGCGTATAACGAAGTGCCCTGCGGAATTTATTTTGTATCGTTTCAGTTCTTTATATATATTAGAAGGATGTCGCAACGTCAACTAAGCGATGCAATTGAGGTCGATCTCTGTTGCACATTGAAGTCAGACAGTCTTAAGAAGAATTGTTATATAAAGCCCTGTCAAATACAAACACCCACTCCGTGCGTGTGTTTAAAGAAATAAAATACCCTGCTTGTCATGACACCTAAACAAATGTGTTTGTTTTTGTTCTAAATGGTTGGATAATAAATAATTTATGTTTGGCATAAAATGTAATGGAATATAAAACATAAAGTAAGATAAAATCAGTGCAAACCAGTTTATTTAAGATTCAAGACTAGGTATTTTATTGGAAAATTTAGGCGTTCGGCTTGACTAGTGAATTCGAACATATGTTTTGTCTGGAAATTATTTGTTAATTGAAAAACAAACATTAAACGAATATTGAAGTTATATTGCTCAATGACTTTATAGTAAAGTGTGTGCTATACGTTGTAATACGTCTGCATTAATAATATCAAAGCGGAATTAATCAACGACAAAGTTGGGAATTACGCTACACTCTCTCCATGGGGAATTTATGGGAAATCTTGTTTTTGTTGTTGTTTTTTGAAAGTCACATGTCCATCGAGTATTGTACAGGTTGGCGGCACAGTGTTTGTTATTTTGTCAGTAACGTACGCTTTAAATTGGGTATCCTCCAGACAAATACATCGTCTGTAAAACGTCAACAATTGGGTGTGTGGATGTGATAGAAACCATACAACATAGTATATCATTAAGTATAAGATATATTAGTGTATTAAATCACGTGTAATTGAGTCATTTGCCTTTTTTCTTGCGAAAACCAAAGACAAGCTTAACTTTCAGGCCGCTGGCCTCTATGCTCTTTACTTCGGCCTCTATGCTCTTTACTTCCATACAATTGGGTAATGTGTGGAACATGTTTTGTTGTCTTTTCTATCGAGTATTTTGCAGGTTATCTGCACAGCAAGTGTTGATTTTTTTATCTGTTACATGTTTTCTTAAAGAAGGGTATCCCCAAAATGTATCCACCACCCATAAAGGGAAATACTTGTGGTGTGGGTGTGATAGAATCTTTATTTGAAATTTAATCTTGACGAAACTTGCACATATTGTGTTCAACAAAAGAGTCATGTAAATCATTGAAAATCACCAATGTTGAACCGTGTTTAATTGAGTTATGGCATTTGTTTGCCAAAATAAACGCAATGTTTACGTTAAGACCGCTGATAAATTGGGTCTTTTCTATAACCGCCATAGGTTAATTGTGGAATATGTTTTGTTGCTGTTGTTGTTTGTTTCTGAGAGTAACATGTTTACCGAATATTTGCAAGCTGGCTGCACAGTGTGTATTGGTTATTTAGTCAGAAACGTAACTTTTAAGAAGGGGACCCTCAAAAAGTATCCTTCGTCCACAAAGCGTCAACGATTGTGTATACGATATATGTAAAACGATGGTATGGTATTTTATCATTTTTGTGTAAGATCTATTTAAATTTGCACTTACACAAAACTACATTTTGAAAAGTAATAATGATCGTGTATGCATTACACGAATCCAAAAGTACGCTCCTATAAGACATGATGAAACTGGTTCAAACCAGTTTGGGTGGATAATAACCGATATTAGTAGAAACTCACAAACTTACTTTCCATAATAATGGGATTCATACGAGTATAATAATTAACCCGATACAAGAGCAGAAAATAGCTCATTGTGCATTAGCACCCAAGAGAGACATTGACTGCGAATATTAACATCCGACTTCACAGATCTTTTATCAAATTACTATATTATGCTATTCAATAACAGTTGTTCTATTTCGAGGCATATTATCAAAAGCAAATTTAGCGGAGTGAACTTGTATTCTGAAATGCGCAATTTAATAGATCCATTAGCGGCTTTTATATCTTTGATCATAGTACGTAACAGATAAGTTATATAACTTATTGATTGTAACAAAAAGATTTCTCTAATAATAAATACACAATATTGGATTCTATTGTTCAGTAGAGATACATAGACAACATATAAGCGAGTTAAAATTCCCATTTGAATAGGTGATTGTTGAACTTTGCAATGATAATAAAACAATTATAGAATAGTATGCTGTAATCTCAGGACTCGTATACCTTCGTCGATTGTGAAGTAGTATGGCACGAGAGGCGCGGTCGTATGTGTAATATAACTCGATATGCTACCTACAGACATGTGTAATGTAACTCGATATGCTATCTACAGGCATGTGTATTGAGCTCGATATGCTATCTACACGCTCATACACGGTCTCAAATCACATGCTAGTGTAATATGCTATTAATATTATACACCTTTCGACGTATTATTTTTAAATAAAAATAATATGCATATGCTATATATA
>VMBQ01006083.1:141492-155284 GCA_007657795.1 Dreissena rostriformis | reverse complement strand
GACTTAACTCGGTGAGATAGTGTTTTACACCCCTCCCCATATTGACTGAACTCGGTGAGATAGTGTTTTACACCCCTCTCCATATTGACCCAGAGACTTTACTCGGTGAGATAGTGTTTTACACCCATCTCCATATTGACCCAGATTCAAACCTATACATTGTCAAGATAATTATTCTGACCAATTTTTCGCACATGACCCAGATGCGAACTCAGCCCTACATATTATACATTCCGACAAAGTTTCATAAAGATTTAGTCATAATATATGGCATCAATAGTTTTAACAATGTTTTTGTGAGAAGTGAGCTGGTGACCTAGTTGTTGGACGCACGTGACGCATCAAGACTGATTCATAAATTGTTAAAACCTCTTTGGAATATGAAGAATATTTAGACTTGCTTCCTATACGTCTGCGCTTTTTTGTGTAAGATTAAGCACCTGTGAATACCCATTGAGAATACAAACTGGCATATATGCTCATAATATCAGTGTTTATGTTGCAATTACTTTGATTTAGAAGAAAAATACCATTTTATATATTGCATTGTATATGCCGCTGTTTCACTTAAAAATAAAATATTAGCCGTTTATTTTATACTAACCCATCTGTATAATATAAATTCCACAAATTATTAGTTTTTTTACAAATCTGTAATTGCTAATGTATGTTAATATATCAAAGAGGCTTTTGTTATAATAAATACGATCTAAAACAATATGTTTTAATATATTTCATCACCACCTCGATAGAACGTATGTGTTCTTGCAATCGATTGTGTTTAATTGTATTTGTATCCTTAAATAACTAGTGTATGTTATATAATGGTATGTTGTTACCAATTCAAGTGACAGAATATTATATGTTTACATGTATGTAAGTTTGAAGACTAAAGTATCTAACTTAGCATCGATACTCTATATAAGCAATCCACGCATTGTCAATAGGCAACAGAAATACTCGAAATGATTCATTCGTTGTAGTGTTCAACGCTTTTATTTTTATCAACTTCTGATGACGATTAGTCATAAACTAAATTATATTTTAAGAATAAAAAAAGGTATTAATTTGATTCCTGACGTACAGTGTTATTTTATTTGTTGAATCTTTAGTTTGAACCTTTTTATTTTAGCTCGATTGCACCGAAAGCCTAAGGCGTATTTGAAATGCTCTCGAGTCCGTTTCCTGGGACTAGCACCAGTACTTGGTGCCTATGGTGGAGATAGAAAGAACGCCCCCAACGGTGGGGATCGAACTCGTGACCTCCCGGTCGCTAGGCGGACACCATATCCACCTAGCGACTTGTAGAATCTTTGACAAACAGTTGAAAAATAGACAATTTGTGAACAATTACCTGTAATACAAATGTCTTTTTAAAGCTTAATAAAATGCATGCGAAATTAAAATTGAAAAAAAATTGGTAGGGGTTGGAACCGTTTCTGATTAGTAACCATTTCTTTTCAGTAAATCACGTCTCTATCATTTTATGTATTTTTTTAACCTCAAAATTATTGTATGATAACCGATATGTTATAAAGGACAAATACCATTAACACAAACAGCAAACATTTTGTACTGACGTATTTATAGTTCGAGTTTTAGTTGTTTATCGGGCAAAACACAACGATTTTGTTGTCTCATTACCATCAGACATATAACCCCGTTGTTTAATTGTATCAGAATGAAAATATTTTTTGTGTCTTTATTTTTGCTCGTGATATAACCTATTTTTTAAATAGAATTCATGTGTATTTTGGGCCGGTTGCCATATGATTAAAAATCACTGAATTGATGCACAGACTCACTGTAAATCTTAAATTATAACTACAACAAAAACGACAAGCTTGTAACTACCTGTAAATGGCGATGAGCACGTGCACTTGAACCTTCCACTTCCGGTGTTCGTGCAGCTCCCGCCATTCTGACAGGCGGGACATCTGTCAAACGTTCCTGACACGTTTCTCGTCTTCTCGATGTATGTGTCGTCTGCAAAGTTCGAGTAAAAAGCGTAAACATATTAATACTTAAAGAGTGGTTATACTCAATTTTAAAACACATATAATATAAAAGCAGAAAATAAAAATCATAAAAAAATCAAACACACATTTACTTCGATATTTCGTGGAAGAAAAGATAATAAAATCTTGTGTATTGTCTTGAAATCGTTTGATTGGTCGTTCATATACACGTCACAATTTTAAAATATATGTTTAAATGGTATTTGGTATATAATTATAAGGAGTCAACCTTTACCACAATAATTTCCACTAACATCTAAAAACAATAAAGTAGGTAGAACGGCAATGTCTTTGTCGTTAACGTTTTTTTCTTTCTGATACACGAGTTATTACCAATAAAAAATGGTGATAAATGACAGAAATCTATCATGTTTCTATGCAACATTCATTTGTATATGTCAACATTAATAAGCGAATATGGTCGATTTTAGCAAATAAGGAAACTCAACCTAAACCCCAAACAAGTTTAGGATCGACAAGAAGAAAAGGATCAGTCAAGTAATTAGAAACAGTCCGCTTTGTACACGTTATTTGAACACTCTATTCATAATTGCCTCAGTGAACCCGTTCACTCTATTCATAATTGCCTCAGTGAACCCGTTCACTCTATTCATAATTGCCTCAGTGAACCCGTGTCTCTTCACAGCCACTGAATGAGGCGCCGAGTTTTCTTACAAAATGGATTCAAAAGTATTCGTTATGGCATATCTATACCTTTTAATGAGGAGTAGTACAAAGCACTTTTGCTGCATTGTATGGTACATGCGAAACGTGTGTGGATACCACGTGTCGGCAATGACGTAGACTAAACGGAGTTATTGAAGGTAATGTGGTACTTTTTCGGCAACACATGAATTTTGTCGAAGTTCAGTAACTAGCCATCGGGCAGATACCTATATTCTCTTTTATTACTTAAAAATTAATAGTCTGGTGTCATATCAGACGCACCTTCTACTGTAGTGACGTTTCCATAGTAACGCAAAGGCGATGTACCACTGTCCTGGTTTCCGCTGAATAACACCAGGGTGAGGCAGTTGAGAAAAGAAGAAAAAGTGATAGAAGTTCCGATTGCGTTTTCGCCCGTTTTCGACACTTCTTCGCACGTGAGCGTTGCCAATGGAACGCCAGAAGCGTCGATGGACGTGTCAAACACGTGTAACGAGGCGTTCCCGCACCTCCTGCCGTAGGTATCGGCTATCACATAAAGTGCACCTGTAAGACTATATCCAAGTGCGGTGCATATAACTGTCGTCTGCGTCAAGGCTGTCGGCGCTTCCGTCGGATATAAAACGCTCGAAATCCTCTGCCACTCTTGCGGTTGTAGCTGGATATTGACTTTAACATTCGTTTCATTCTTCAGAACTGTGAATGAAACAAACATAATTGATGGTACTACTCATTCAATACACTTCATATATACATGTATATATCAATTTAACATGTTTTTTAATGCATTATGCATCATGCCGACGACGATGATGAGGACGACGAAGAAGGAGAATAAGAAGGAGAAGGAGATGAAGAAAAAGAATAATAATAAGATGATGATGATAATGATGATGGTGATGATGATGATGATGATGATGATGATGATGATGATGATGATGATGATGATGATGGTGATGATGAAGATGATGTGCTGATGATGCTGATGATGATGCTGATGATGCTGATGATGATGATGCTGATGATGATGATGCTGATGCTGCTGCTGCTGCTGATGATGATGATGATGATGCTGATGATGCCGATGATGCTGATGCTGCTGCCGATGATGCTGATGATGATGATGATGCTGCTGATGCTGCTGATGATCCTGATGATGATGCTGATGATGCTGATGATGATGCTGCTGCTGATGATGATGATGATGCTGATGATGATGATGCTGATGATGCTGATGATGCTGATGATGCTGATGAAGATGAAGATGACGATGATGATGGTGATGATGATGATGATGATGATGATGATGATGATGATGATGATGATGATGATGATGACGACGATGACGATGACGATTACGATGGCGATTACGATATCGATGAAGACGATGATGATGATGATGATGATGATGATGACGATATTACACTGCATTCTCACCCATTTCAAACTGCGCTTTGAACCCTTCTCCCGCACTGAACCTCTCCGCATGAACACAAATGCGGACGCCGTCGTCTGCAACAAACACACGCTCCGACGCCGTTAAGTCTGAAAAACGTGCGCCCGCTGTAAACGCCTTTATATATCCTAGGGAAGCGGAAGTGATATTCAGCACGTGCTTTCCGTCGATATCGTCAGGAAATGTTATGTTTATGATTTCTAGTATAATTCGGTAACTGTCTTTTGTATTTATGTCCACACATTCCTCTAATGTGTCGGGAAACGCATTCGGAAAGTTAAGCGTCTGAATGACGCCGGATTGATTAGCGTCTGTCGAATACTGTAGCGGAAGCGCAGCATTGGCGTTCAAACTGTGCCAGCTGAAATTGAATCCACACGCCGACTTGTCATCGTCACAGGATAATACTACGGTGGCGTTGTTCCCGACGGAGATAAAAACCGGGCCGACGGCAAACCGACCACACAGACGGCGGTCGGCAACCATGCCTAGTGTTTCTAAGAAGTCGTAGAGGCAATTTTTCTGCCACTCGGTGTCATAATTATGAAGCTCAAATACGATTCTGTGTCCGAAAGGCGCCCATAACTGGTGAACTAGAAGCTGCTCGTTGCTATAGTTACTGCCGCCGACGCAGTACATGTCAATAGTACCGGAAGCGTCCGTTATTATTACTTCGGAGACGTTTTTGCCTTCGGACGCTGAAATGACAACCAACATATGTACATAAGTACTTAAATCAGTAATTAAAAGAGTTGTTTCGATGTTGAAGGGTGTGGTTTTCGGTTCCACGGACAAGGACACAGGCGGATGTATAGGTGGCAGACACGTATAACGTTTAATCACGCTAATACATATTTTAATGAAACTTCTGTCATAGGATGGACTTGTGAAGTCAATTTATATACTGTAATTTATTAGCTTAATTATTTTGCTGTAATAGAACACTTTCGCTTAACTACTCATTTTCGTTGATATGCCAACTTTTCTGTAATTACACAGACGATAACAAATTACAGAAAAATATTATTTGCGAGAAAAACAAACTTTATTCTGAGAAAAAAGTATATCAGAGGTTTATTGTTTGTCACACAAAAGGAAGGTAAAAGGTATATCAAAAGGGGTGAGAAATATCAAAAGGAGTGAGAATTGTTTATACAATGAAAATGCTATATTGTATATTAAATCAATAATGTTATAATAAGAATTGCAAAGTAATTTTTGCGTTTCAGCAGTGAATGATTGTCGGGAAAGTCACGCCTAATTAATTCATACACGCCGTTGGTGTTTATGAAACGTATATAGGTGTTATTTTCCCTACAATTGCTATTAAATTCTCTACCAAAGTAAATTTGTTCTTGTTGTCGTTTCTGTGCGAGGTTGTGCATAACATCATAGAGAGCTAAAAAAAAACTCTTTAAGTTCTTACGCAGTGTTTTATTCCATTTCAAATCGAGGAAAACAATCGGCACTAATTCATAACATATGAAAAACGAACGAATGTCCGTGGCGTCAAAAATTAAGGAACCGATGTCGGGATGTGTAAATAACGTAGGAACAATGTCCCGGTCGTCAAAACGCAGGACCCGATATCCGGGCTGTAAAAATAAAGGAACCATTGTCCGGGTTGTCAAATTAACGTATGAATGTTTGTCCGGGTTATAAAGATAAGGTAGGAACAATTGTCCGGGTTATCAAAACAACATAGGGATTAATCGCCGGAGTATCAAAATAATATAGGAATCAATGACATGGTATTAAAAAAAAGGAAGAATGAATTCATGTTTGGGCTGTAAAAATAACGTAGGAATCAATGTCATGGTGTCCAAATAACGTAGGAATCAATGTCATGGTTGTCCAAATAACGTAGAAATCATTGTACGGGTTGTCCAAAAACCATACGAATCAACCTCCGTGGTTTAAAAATGACGTAGGAATCAAAGTCTGGTTGTCAAAAAAACGCAGGAATCAATATCCCGGTTTTAAAAAATAACGCATAAAATCACTGATGTCAAACAGCTTTAATAGGTCTTGTCGATTCATGGTAAATTGATATGGTTGACGGTAATGTAACTGAACAGTCTTTGTGGATAGGCATTTGATTTAGTTGATCGTACTAGTCTTTTTCAGGAACGAAAACTCTATCATTGTTCTAACATGTATTTAAAGTTGTTTTTTTTTGTATCATATTTATCAAATCGTACTCAATTAGTAAAAGCAGAGGGAATAACATCTGACACATGTTTTGTTACATCCGGTGAACCTCAAAGATCTTTGAATAGGACCTTTACTTTTTTAATATATTTCAGTGAGGTACCTTTAATGTTAAAATGTTATAAAGATATGTATGCTGATGATGTGAAAACAATTAATTTTAAAGTAAAAGACATATGTAAAATAAGCAATACATATTTGGCAGACTTAACGCGTACAAATAACTGGTGTCAAATATATAACATGGCAGTATATCAAAATAAAACCACTTGCATGACCATCGGCTCAAATTAAATACTGAAATGTGTTGGTAGTCTTTATTTATTTGTTAAAAACACAAAAACTACTTGTATCGACAGCATACGATAAAAAAGGGTATTTGAAACGGTCAAATAATAACGATTTAATAACTATTGTTTGCATAGTTTCTATCCCCTCGCTAGCCCGTGATGTCCATGGTGAAGTGGGAAGCGGACAACGACAACGAGCGAGGCCTGGTATGGTTATGCACAGGGGGGGGGGGTATAGGGTTAGGGTTAGGGCTAACCCTAACCCGACCCCTAACCCTAACCCTAACCCAGGGTTATCTCCCCTATACCAGGCCTCGCTCGTTGTAATTGTCCGCTTCCCTGGGGAAGTTAATTGAGTAAGTAGACTTTTTTCGTAAGTATAATATAGTTCATTCGCACCAAGCGCTTTCGAACATTAATATAACTTAAATGAGCCTCGGTTTGAGCAAACGGGTCTTAATGCATGTGCGAAAAATGTTGTCTGAGATTAGCCGGTGCAGTCCGAACAGGCTAATCAGCGATTATACTTTCTGCTGTTATGGTATTTTTCGCTAAAAGGAAGTCTCTTCTTAGTGAAAATCCAGTCTAAGCGTAAAGCATTTTCCCTTATAAGTCTGCGCGGACTGCACAGTCTAATCTGGGACGACACTTTACACACATGCATTAAGCTCCGATTTCCAAGACAAGGCTCAATTCAAACGTAATATTTGAAAACGAAATGGTTTTCATTAAAAAAAAAAAATCAATAGAACCGATTCCCATTTTTGCATGTATTGAATGGTTTTCGGGCTTTTAACACATGTAATTAAACAGTTGATAAATGGTTACTGTATTTGAAACGAGTAGGCTCCAAACAATTCTGTACACTGTTTTGACGCAAAACAAAAGAAGGTACCTTTTGCCTGAGTCCTGCAAAACACAACTCCAGGTGTCGTACAGGAGGTGTTGACTAGAGTTGCGTCCCAAGATTGTATGGCGTCACTTCCGGTCTGTTCCGGTCTTTGAGATTTACACACGCGCACCGGCTGACAAGTGTTTGCTGCAAAAACAAATAACATAATACATTTTAGTAAATAGTCCGGAATTTTGGGTTTCGTCACAGAAAATAAAAGTGAAAATAGCAATTCGTATACTCCAACGTCTTCAAAGTATTCGAGTCGAATGTCGTGTTTCCCGAAGCAACCTAGTTTCGCGTTGGCATCTATACAGGAGGGGTAATCACGTGATAGTCAAGATGGCGACGTCCATGCCGAGGCAGGTATTTTACGCCGTTTATACCCTTTATTGCATGTTTTATTATTTTTAATGCCGCTCACTTTCCAGCAAGAAAGTTCCAAGCGTTTATTTCTGAAAAAAAAATCTGAAATAAAAAACTTTGATGACGAAATAGAATCACAAATTATATAGAGCATATTTGTTGGATTCGGTGGAATATCGATTTTATTTCACGAGTGATCATAGAAAATAATATTTTCACGAGTGGCGCATCCACGAGTGAAAATTAACATTTTCTATAATCACGAGTGAATTAAAATCGATATTCCACCGAATCCAACACATTTTCTTTTATGTTATGCTTTTTTTCACCGTTTATTTACACCAGTTTAACTGGATAATTTCGTTGGAATAATGACGTCATAACGTCAAAAAATGACGTCATTTGACGTAAAATATCGAAAAAGTTTGATATTTTTCGCTGTTATTTTTCACTGTTTGAAACAGTGAAATATCAGTTTTTATTTCACTGATATTTCTCTATAAACCACCGGAAAGCATATAATAAAAATTAAAACTTTCTCTCTTTCGGGGAGATCTAAAAAACGCTTCCAAAGTTTGCTAGACCGACAGCATACCCAATGAGGCACACTTTTATGTTATGGTTTTGTGATTGTTGATAACAAAAAAATTGTCACAAATACAAAAACTAACTAACCAATGTACGTCAATGCTTGAGTATTATTATATTTAACGGAAAAGCAAAACAAGTAAGTATTATGTAAATTTAAAATGAAAATTATATAATGAAAAATCTTAAACTATAACTGATTAATTTTGTTTATAATGGTACCACCAATAAAATCCAGATAAGAAAATCTAGTTAAATAAATACATAGTTAATTTCTTCTGATGATCAAATGATTAAAACAAGCGATAATTATAAGACAGTAAACAAGAAAGTACAAAGTTAAAAAAAATAGTTTAATAATATAGTCCCTAAATGATATGTTACAGATAATGTCTACTACGGATATATCAGCAAGTGGATAGCAGTGAAATCACAACACAAATGATAATGTTCTTTTAGCTCATGTTTTTAGTAATTTTGTTCTAGTATGTTTTTAGTTTTCGAGTTAATGATGTCTCTCCTATCATTTTTAAGTCTTCGACAATTTTCTTAGACTAAGAAGACATATGACCATGTATCGAGAACAAATTTAATAATGAGGATGCCCTCAAAGCAAAATTATAAAAAAAAAGTTAAGTTAATGTGACAAAAAAGAAACAATATCATTATCAATAAAAACGCAATATACAATCATTACTTTATTTATTTATTTTTTTATTTGTTTTTACTTTTTTTTTTTTTTTTTTTTTTTTTCNAAATATGAAGTTTTATCAAGTAATGTAATATACCAGTCGTGATATTTTAATCAATATAAACTAATAATTGTAAAATAAAATACGGTATTTTAGAAATTTTCTTTTTTCGTCATTTGTGGTTTACAGTCCCTTTAAAGATCGAGTTTAACACACTACACGAACCATTGCATTCACATATACAGGTATATTATGTTATACTTTCCACAAGAAACATGGAAACGCCTCGAAACCAGGTTTTCAATGTTTAAGATATATATTTGAAAAAAAAATGTCAATCCTAAGCTAAGTCTGATTGTAATATACTAACAAACACAATTTCAGCGTAATACCTCATTCGAAACATCAGTTATTGAGCGGAAAACAGTGTTTCGTTTTAAAGTAACAGTGACCTTTTCCTTGATCGAAATGGACCAAAATGCAATCCCGAGCTAGGGACCAATATACAGACTTACAGAACAACACCCACATAAAAACTATTGAGAGTAATCAGCTTATATCTTTTTAGAAACAGTGACTCCAAATTGACCCAACTGGTCTCAAATGGAATCCCAAGCTAGGTGTTGTTGTTTTTTTTTAAAGTAACGGTGACATTTACTTTACCTGGTTTGCCCCATGCAATCCCACGCAAGCTAGGTAATCCTGTTATCTACGAACAATATTTCAGTACAATTCCTCCATCTTAACTCAAGTTGTTGACAGTAAGCCTTTTTTCTATTTTTTGTTACAGTACCTTTGACCTTTACTCGACGTGCCTCAAATACAATCCCAAGTTTGATCTTCATGCAAGCTGTCTATATCTGGGTGTAACACTTCATTATACACGCAACTTCAATCTCAATACTAACACTTTGCGTGGTTAGGGCTTAAAAGCACTCAACATACACTTACCAAAGTGGAAACGAGATATTATTGAAAATCATATTAAGAGACGAATGTTTCAAGAAGTTTGAGAACACCGATTAAGAAATTACGCATCTGTGCACATAACCTGCGAATACAGACTGGAAGATATGATAGATGTGAAAGAAACTTAATACTGCCAATAATGGGACAGCATTGAAGTAGAAGATGAATACTCTTTGTTGAAATGTTCTAAATTTGCCAAAATTGAAGAAAACTGCATAACAACTTATTATAGTCAGATCTAGAATGTACAAACTCACAAAATTATAAACTACAGAAAATAAAAATGAACTGCTTAAGTTAGGAATGTCCATTTCAGAAGCACTCAAGATTCGTCATCGTAATACAAACAAGCAAATTCATTGAATTGATATCCCCCGCCAAATAAATTTTGTTTATGGATGGGTGTAGAAGCTAAACAAAAGGTATGAGTGAAGGGTTGTGCCTTTTGTTATTTTTTTAACTCATTTGTTAGTGATGGGTCTTCGCTTATCTATATATATACTCACACCAAGTGTACTCATTACAAGTTGCAATTAAATCTGCCAAAGCACTTGCAAGATATGGCTCCGGAGAGCTGTAAGCTTAAAGTAATAAAAAGCATTTTTTTTCAAGATACAAAGGGCCAAACTCCGTTATTAACATATGGTGTACAATGCCGTTTGGCGAGCATCATACTCTTATCCGTATATATACTCATACCAAGTGTAATGAAATCCGCCAAAGCACTTGCAAGATATGGCTCCAGACACAAAAGTGCCTATAGTACAAAGCATTTTTCAAGATACAAAGGGCCATAACTCCGTTATTAACAGATTGTGTACAATGTCATTTGGCTTGCATTATCGTCTTATCCATATATACTCATACAAAGTGTAATGAAATCCGCCAAAGCACTTGCAAGATATGGCTCCGGACACAAAAGTGCCTATAGTAAAAAGCATTTTTTCAAGATATTAAGTGCCAATGCCATTTGGCGTGCATCATCCTCTTATCCATATTTATACTCATACCAAGTTTCAATGAAATCTGCCAAAGCACTTCCAAGATATGGATCCGGACACAAACGTGCCTATAGTAAAAAGCATTGTTTTCAAGATACAAAGGGCCATAATTCCGTTATTAACAGATGATGTACAATGCAATTTGGCGTGCATAATCCTCTTATCCATATATATACTCATACCAAGTTACAATGAAATCCGCCAAAGCACTTGACAGATATGGCTCCGGACACAAACGTGCCTATTGTAAAAAGCTTTTTTTTTTCAAGATACAAAGTTCCAATGCCATTTAACGTGCATCATCCTCTTATCCATATATATACTAATACCAAGTTTTAATGAAATCCGCCAAAGCACTTACAAGATATGGCTCCGGACACAAAAGTGCCTATAGTAAAAAGCATTTTTTCAAGATACAAAGGGCCATAACTCCGTTATTAACAGATGGTGTACAATGCCATTTGACGTGCATCATCCTCTTATCCATATATATACTCATACCAAGTTTCAATGAAATCCGCCAAAGCACTTCCAAGATATGGCTCCCGACACAAAAGAGCCGGACGGACGGAAGGACGGACGGAAGGACGGAAGGACGGACGGACAACGCCAAAACAATATCCCTCCGTCAATGGCGGGGGATAATAATAGTGTATAATTATTGTTTATGTTCAACTTTATATTAAATACGTTCTGACGTCATGTGATATGTTATATTTGAACATGTTTTATTTATAGTATATGCTGATGCAACTATAATCCGGTATTGTGGATACTACATTAATATGTGATTGAGATCCAAACGAATAGTTTGTGCTCCTTCGAAATTATAATTATTGTTATATTTTACTGATCATAGATTATATGCTTATATATGTATCGCATATACTATTTTAAAACATTCATGCACAATCATCTTACTATATTCATGTATTTTGTATTATTACTGTATAATGTGTGTATTAAATGTTCTGCTCTGTTCCTATCCTAATTTTCAAGAATGGTCCATTCAAACGGAAGTTATTTACCGGGATTCTTCTGTTTGCTGTTTTTCTACTGTTAGTAACAGAGACCATGACGTTTACTCGGCTGGCCCAAATGCAATCCCGTCTTCATATAAGGTCTCCATAGAAGCACACAAAACTTCGCTGCTTTATCTCCATCCAAACTTAAATATTGTGCGGACAATTGTTTTATTAACAGTGACCTTGAACCGACACACCCAAAGTACAATCGTACGATAGGTACATCCCGAGTGTCATCAATGCAAACTTAGTTTATTATGCAAAACCAACTGTTTGTAGCCGCTGCCTGCCCGCCCGCCATTGCCCAATCTTAGAACAAGTATTTTACATTTCGTAGAAAACCTGGTTAAAGGGACTGTTAACCACGAATGACGACAAAAGAAAAGTTCTAAAATACCGTATTTTTTACAATTATTAGTTTATATTGATTTAAATATCACGACTGGTATATAACATTACTTGAAACATTTTTTTTATTTTTTTTTTTACTTTTTTTTTTTATTTTTTTTTACTGGGTATGTCTACCAGGTAACTACCAGATAACTATAAATAACGCAAGTAGATTGATCATCATCGTCACGTGGTTAACCCAGGAATGCAAATTGTGCATGCGTAGTGAATTGTTCAGTCGTGATATTTTCATCAATATAAACTAATAATTGTAAAAAATACGGTATTTAAGAACTTGCCTTTTTTCGTCATTCGTGGTTTACAGTCCCTTTAAACGACAGCTATTTACAAAGACGTTATGGTAGGGTCAGACAGTCTGGGGCCAGGTTCACATAATTCATCGATTGCCGAAGCAATTATATAATTACGACGCTATCATTTGCTAATATATATATATGTTAAAACCAAATATGAAAGTATATCCCCCCCCCCGACATAATTCGCACGTACCTGATATTTGGCTTGGAGCACGAACCCAGACATCTGCGCATGCGTCTAAAACGATATCCAAAAAGTTAAATTATCAATCCCGTTCTCCGCTTTGAATACGGTTATTTATTTTATATTATTAGAAAGCACGACAATATTAGCGTTCTCATAAAGGGGCATAGTTTATACGGTATTATATCATCAAAAATAAGGTAATGTTTTAATAAGTACTTATTAATAATTGTTCACCACGTTAACTTTCAGGAAAATAATTTTCAAAGTTGTCCTCGGGGAACTTTTCTCGGGCGCGGAAAATCGGTAGTTGCAGTTTTTTGATAAAGGTTGTGTATTGTGTAATCACATCATATAGAAATTGAAAGAGGACGAAAACATTGAAAGATAAAGTCGTATATGTAATTTTGTGACGTGAACACAATCAAAAATGAATACTATTTCTTGTTAGTCTGTCCCTTATATTTAACATCAGAAGAAAACGATTTCAATATTACTTTGCAGATGGCCAACACAATCAAAATTTCTAAAATAAATGTATAGCGACAATAAGAATGCAATAATAAATAAATCAAATTTCATATATGAAACACGTAATTGAAAAAGCCATTTAAAATGGTAGTCAATATATATAATGAAACATAATTGATAATCAAAATTTAATTTGAATGGTAGTGGTAGGAATGATATATATATATATATATATATATATATATATATATATATA
>VMBQ01006083.1:100579-139331 GCA_007657795.1 Dreissena rostriformis | reverse complement strand
TATATATATATATGTAATGCTTTTGTAAATAGTGTAATGTATAACAATTTTTCCAAGAGTGCCGGATTGAATATATAACCACATTTGAAGGTAGTACACTTATTTATAAACTTGACACATTTAAAAATGGACATTATTTTAGACAGAAGTTTTCCTAAATACCAATGTTAAACCACTTCAAAAATGTGGGGATAGACATTATTTATATAATTTTAAACACATTTCTGTATTACCTACATTAAGAAGACAATTGTGAATAAAAGATTTTGGTTTAAATGATGTGACAGAACAATTCATTTGGACGTTATTTGTTTATCAACATTCTAGAAAAAAAACTCTAAATACAATAATTTCGCTGTTAAACAAGTATACCATTAATTTTCGATAGTAATGCTCCAACAAAATCTTTGTAATCGATGACGTCATCTACCAGTTGCCCACCAAGTTCTGCACATGCGCTCACAGAATCAGCCATATTTGAATTGGATTCAAGAACGTGCCAACAACCTCCCGGTCCAAACACACCTGGTCCCTGAGTTGAAATATTCGTGCGACATCGGGATTCTGAAGTTTAACCGACACAAACTATTTTGAGATGCAATACACGTACTGATTCTGGTTCAAATGAACCAGACAAGCACATAAAACAGGTTACACGCCTCGTGATAATTTATAACTGAACACAATGGCAATTGCATAAACATTCTTAGCGTAAATATAACTATAGACTCCCCACTTAAATAATACTTTGCATGTACAACATTATGCAAGTTGTTTCGAATCACAAAGGCTCCCTTTATAAAGGTTTCGTATAATGTACCATTTAGTGCAAGTGTTTGTTAAAAGAGGGTAAGTATGCATAATCAAGACACGATGTTTTGAATAAAAACATGCACATTGTAATTCGTTATTACCTTCTAAAGAATAAACTTACCTTGGTTTATCAGCGAAATTGTTACGTTAAAGCCTTCCATCTGCTTGGAATTGTCAGACTTGAACGATATGATGACGTTATTGACGTCTGACTTCCACCGTAACGCCTTCAGACGGGAGTTCCAGTCGCCACATACGGTAACGGGGGAGCCGACGGATGACGGAATGCTACTTGTCGTAACGTTATCATATTCGCAGCTGGAAATAAAATATTAAAGATATATTTATAGACTTAGCGCGGTTTATCGGCCAATAAACGCCAGTGCTCTGCTCTACAATTTAACACTATCAATTCAATGCATACTTGTTCCCGTCTTCCAGCTGGAAATGCAGAAAGTCGACAAAAATCTGCCAGCCAAAAGGGGCTGTAACGATCACGTGACACGAGGCTAGCCGGGGGTAGGGGTCGGGAAACCCGGGGGACTGGAAGGTCTCGGAGGGTCGATCAGGGGTCAGCAGGAAGTGCCGAGAACAGTCGATCGGCTCCGGTGCAGATGACCTTTTCACTGAAAGGAATATGTCGTGTACACATTTAGTATTATTTTACCGTACTTCATCTGTTAAATCTCATATAATTACCCTTGCATAATTTTAGTATGACATGATGTGCGCATGCGCATGTGTGCGTATGTGCAGGGATTGTACGCGGGCGCATTTCGATATTAAAAAAACAACAACATATATTGAATAAAGGGAACCTTGACAATATATGTAAAGTAATAATTTAAAACGTTCCTAGTACCTTTCTGTTTATCATGCTGACATATGAAGGAGTTCTTCGCCGCACAGTTCCGGTCGTTCCAATAAAAGGCGTCCGTCGGCGCCAGGCCCTTCTTTCCGGGGGTTGGGAACGACCGGCGCAACTCCACACAATCCTCGTCCGCTAGTCCGTCATCGCTGGGTTCCGGCCGACTGCGAGAGTCGTTACCGAAGCGCCATCCGGGGAACCAATCTTGATAAAAAGCAAACAAGTATATTTACGACGTAATATGCAACTTCATCGGTTCCGAGCGTAGCCCCTATTTAACATATTTATTAAGCTCGATTTTATTGAAAGTCTTATAGAGACTCTCGAGTCCGTTTCCAGATATTGAGATCGAACCCGGAACCTCCCGGTCAGTGAAAAAAGCATGTTCACATATTAAATATAACATTGTTTCGATTTCCTGTGTAACAACTTCTTCTTTTTTGTAAGTTTGTAAATTGTTGAGCATTTTAATTTAATTTAATTGCATTTGAATGCACAACGTGAATTAATAGTATGTTCAATTGTGTATAAAATGGTTCTGACTGATGCAATTCGAGTAATCGAACTGATGAGTGGTTTGCTATAATTATATCTGACGGAATATTGCGTACCTAAGTCCTTGAAAAGCTGAATAAAACTGTAAGGGCCATTGTTAAATGTGTGGAGACTATTCCGCGTCTATTTAATGCAAATATCCTTCAATTAACACACATCACTCACAGTGTACAGATTTGAGCCTCGCTCTGTGAAAGCCGTCCACATACTCTGAAGTTTGAAATTCTTTTTTTTTTGTTAATGTGGTTCCCGTAATTGTTCTACTTTGTGACTTACTGGCCAAGTCGACAGCGCTCCGGTCGGCCCACATGTAATCGCCCTCGTAGATCCGGTCATGCGCGCCGATCCACACGGAAGTAATGTCTCTGTGAAAAGAAACATTGGATACAAGAAATATGTGTCATTTAATTTCGCGATGCACACGCGAAATCCATTTGGAAGTGACGAATGGTTTGTCATATAATCTATAAGGCCGGGAAATAGATAACGGAGGCACCAAAATGTCGGCGAACATTTCTTATTTTGTGCAAATATAGAGAACTGTTCGCGACACAATAATGCAGTTATTTAAACAGTGTTGTCTTCGAGAACATAAACTCGTATATCCTCACTTAAGCGCCTTTCGAAGTTTGTATGTTACTTTAAATCTATGGTAATATGATATAAAAAAAAAATAGATGACGCGTGTCCCAAAATTTCGAGTTGCTTTGGTATGTATGTAGGCATGTCAAAACTGTTATCATTGTTATGTATAAGCGGTCAATGCCCGCGATGTTAAAAGGAGCCGTTTTGCAAATTACTGTGAGACATTCCTGTTTCTAGACTGCGCATACAGTAAACTAACCTTTGGACATGGATTGGAAAATAAGCATATACGCTTATATTATATACATATAAATTCCTTTCAATTGTTAAATGGTTTGATAATGTTTTCCTTATATTTTACCTTTCCTACAGTTTGGTATTGCGAAGAGGTTTGAAAACCCCATTTCTTGTGCAAAGTAAACGTTTCACAGAAACCCTTTTTTTTTGGGGGGGGGGGTGGTGTTTAAAATATATCTTCCCAATCGACATACCTTTCTTTCCAAAAAGAAAAACCACCACCAACAACAAAATAATTCAACAACATAGTTTTGATTCAACACATTTTTTTTTTCATATTCTTAGATAAACTTCATAAGACTGTCAACATGTCCTTTTAAAAAGTTTGTCAAATAATGTGTACTTTTAACAATGTGATCGAAAGATTGCAAAATAATATATTTAAAATATCTATGTTTATTTACCGTTGCATTATAACTTCATTTATTGGTTGACATCTAATGCACCTATTTCAATGGTTTCTGTTATCATGTTTATAAAACAAAAACTCTTTGAGAAAAAAAGATAATGCACAATAATCAACAACATTAACTTGAATCCGGTATGCATAATGAAACTTGCATAAGAGTTAACACTTCCAAATTATTGACGATGATGATATATTAAACTCGGACACAATAATTAATCGATCAAATTAGAGACATAGAACATATGAGGAACATATGAGGAACACATAAAGCTATGTTTTTCAACAAACTTATAGCTAGAAAAAAAAACTTATCAATCGGAAATATTTGGCGATAACAAAAGAATTCACGTACAACAGAGGTTACATGAAAATGAGATCCATCGGCCCGGATAAAGAGAGTATTTTGATTTCCTTCCAGATATTAACATGTGGTAAAAAAAAGGCAATTATAATATAGAATGTATAAACACAGTAGAAAATACATCATTTATCATTTTTTAAATAGTGGTTTCCCGGACTAATATAAGTAAGACTTACTTTCAGCCTTTACCCTTTGTCCCATTTATTGATTGTGTTCCAATGGAAGCTATTTAACCAGATATGATTAAACGTTCTCAATATAGGGACCATGAAAGTCCTAGGACATTGTTAGCAGATACAATCTTGTCATCATCCACTTGTCTTTTATTAAATGCATGTGACCAGTTGCCTCTACAATATGGACAACACAAATAATCGCGTTCATGCTATTTGTTGGCCTAGATTTTGCAGTTACTGAGTGTTAATAGATTTTAACCATTACATTTGACAAAAAACACGGAACATAGGATTGAAGATTGTTAATTTATTTGGTGACTGTTAAATAACCTGTTCAGTTTTTGATTGGCTTTTGACCAAACAGGTAAAACACTATTGCTAATACTTACTAACCATATTCAACCTATCTAACTAGATCAAAGAACATAGTCTGAAGTTATTGTCCGATAGCGTTTAGGCTACAGATTATCTTAGGAGTTATTTATGCACCCACCCATTTCGAAAAAGTGCATATATAGCTCTTACGATAATTATGGGTAAGTATAATCAGTATATTGTTTACAAATAAAATAGTGAATAATAGGTTAGTGTTGATTATAGATCAGGTTTATCATGCGAGGCTTAGAAAACTAAAAGCACGAGCCTTGGCGAGTGCTTTTTCGTTTTTGTGCCGAGCATGATAAACCTGATCTATAATCAACACTAACCTATTATGCTATTTATACCACTTTTTATTCAGTAAACCTTTTTATTTAAACACAATAAGTTTAACTGGATAATTTCGTTGGAATTATGACGTCCTTTTGTCGAAACAATGACGTCATTTCGTGCTGTGTATTATATCAGAAATTTAATCAACGGGGCTTTAATCAACCGAATTCGCTGTAAAAGTGGGATAAAAATGAATAGTAATATAGTCATAGCAAAGATTTCCGTCATCACTTTAATCGGAATTGTTTTTTTCAGTTGAATTTATTAAATACATCTATATATGTTTTATTTTACTATACTTCTATTAAATATTAATAACATTCAATATTTTGAGAAAGTTTATAATGACTTATTATTGGCAAAATAAATGTTTGAATCCACCGACATTAAGGCGTTCATTAGCCGCGACACTCGTGGACAACAAGAAGGCTCCAGTCACGCCATTATTGATAAAAAAGGACAAAAAATACACGTAAAGCATGTATAGCGTTTGAGATAAAAAAGGCAAATGAGCTCTCAGGAAACTAATAACACGTTAGCAGAATTTTTAAATGAGAAACTACTTTAAACTTTTGACCTTTTATCATTTGAGTCCTCGATACCGAAGACACATGATTAGGTTAGACATTAGACTGAGACTTGTCAGACAGTTGGTCAAGCTCTCAGCCATGCAGGCGTGTTACATGTTAACTTGTGAAATGTATTCTGTTGTTCCATGGTACGTGTGTTTTATAACGTAGCATACACATCACCATTCTTTTCTTGTCATTTAACGATACATTTTCAAACTTGTAAACCACATGACAGCGTTTCCATAATCATACTGATGGATAGTTCACACATATAACACTTCATTTTGCATGACTCGTCAAATTGAATATGTGTTTCGTTATTACAGTATTAGCCATTATATTTACAGATTCCAAAGAGAAAATATAGTATTTATATAATATAAACACACAATGTTGTTATTTACATCATATAAATTAATACGAAATAATGAATATTTATTATCTTTTCAACGAATTATGGAAACTTAGAATAGTTATATAAGTGATGAATTACTGTGATTGAATAATAATTTGCAGATACGACCACGCTTATTATCGTTTTGCATGTGTCGCGATAAAAAAAAAATGGTTCCCCTTTGATGCTTTGCATAAATAGTTTTATTGTACAAAAGTATGTAACGCAATTATAATAGACCTAATTCGGAACTCAACTTATCCGTAGCTACAAACAACTTTTTAGGATATGCACGTGTGTTACATGTATATTCGCATATTGAAAAAAATGAGGTAACTTTAGTTTGAAAGCTAGGATATATTCCCTTGGATTTATATCATTTGTATTTGTACCTGATTTAAATTAGAGCTGAAACCAGTTTTCACTGAGTTCTGAATAGCAACTATTATTGAAATCGCCCTACTATAAGCCGTTGACTGTCTTCAATTTCGACGTCTGAAATTTTCGTATGACCATGACTGACACTAACCAACAATCATGAAACATGTACAAGGCGATAATCTACCGAAATAACTCCTTGATTAAGGTGATAATGTATACATCTAAGAATAATATATACCTCAATCGCATCACTTGTTCCAATGCCGCGTGCGTAGCAACGGTATCAATGCGTGCTAAGGTGGCGCCTCGTTTTCGGCAGATGTCCTCGCTTGTCAACCAATCATATTCGAGCGACACCAGATCGTAACACGCGGCTTCCGTTTCCAAAAGCGGTTCTGCGCAGGACTGGCTCTGCATTGCATTGCGAGAAACAGTGGCCCTCCAGTAAAGTTTGAACCCCGCGCGGTATGAAAAAGGTTGCGCAAGCATCCTCACCTGAACGCTTGACGTATTAAACACGAAATGAAGCATCTGAATCTGGTTATTCCAGTCGCCGCAAATTCTCCACGATTGAAACTGGTCCAAAACCTCCACATAGTCGGAAGTACACATTGAGTTGATCATATTAATATCGTTTATGGATTCCGTATACAGGAAATGAAAGTATACCTCAATAAACATTGCTTCCTCGACCGAAATAATGGTATCACATGAAATGCTTTTATTAAATTGATCACGAACACCAAGGCTTGTTAAAGTGCCTGTTTCGCCGACAATGGTCATAGTCCCACATGCAAACTCGGGATAGTTACTTTGTGTTGTTTCAGACACAATTAGGGATGCCACAGTTTGTGAAAAATACACACATATGAAACTTACAAACAGCGACGTGTTGGAGAAGCTTAAAGATCCCGCAGTTTTGTTGAACATTATATGATGTGCGTCTTAAAACTAAATGGCTCTATCTCTTTTCAATATCTTGGTAAATCATATTTACTTTATATTGACCACGTTGCCCGTGGGGGGGGGGGTATATTTTACCCGATTTCAAAACCACGAGACTGTCTGTCTCACTTTAAAAACATAAACACAATGAAAGTCCTGTGGCACAAACATGAGTTAAATCTTGTCATCACTTCGAAGTCCTTTATTTAAGGTAAGTGACAAATTTACCAAAAAAGAGAAATGGGTTAAAGACATATATTTTAATAAAAAATTATCAAACTGATCAATACTTTGCAATTAACCGTTTTCTTGACCTTCAATACTTTTATGTTTTGTTCACTGCTCTTTGCGTTACTCCACTTCGTTCGAATGTTTTCAGTTCTACGCTCAGCAAGTTAATCCGTCGTAAGTAAGGTGCAAATGGAATACATGTACATAACAATATGGGCATAACTTTACATACGTTGCCTATGTTTACATCATGTAGAATTTGTAAAGACATATGCACTTTCATACATTGCAGAATTAAATTCGTGTGATATTAATGTTAATTTCGTGTTCCGGTGAAACGTGTAAAGTGTTAGTGTCATATGGGAGGTAGAAACTCTCACGAATCTGAAAACAAAAAAGGTTCAAGGTGATAATGTTGTAAACAAACTGTTAACACAATCATTTAGTCGGATACACCATCGTTTATCGATGGTTTCAGTATTTGCACACAAGTTATATAAATTTCCTTAACATATTAACTACTATTAATTATCAACTACTGCTACTGCTACTACTGTTGCTGCCGCTTTTACTACCAATACTTCTGCTACTCATGATGTTGCTCATATTGCTACTGCTACTATTACTTGTTGCCGCTGCTACTGCTATCGCAACTACTACTACTGCTAATTGTACTGCTACTACTACTACTGCTGCTGCTACCGCTACACATGCTGCAGCTGCTTCTACTAGTACAACTAGTGCTACTACTACTACTACTACTACTACTACTACTTCAACTACTACTACTGCTGCTGGTGCTGCTATTATTATTACTACTAATTTTACTATTACTAGTTCTGCTGCTACAGCTACTGCTACTACATTTGCTGCTTCTATGAATTATATTACTACTATGACTATTACTGCTACTGCTTCTGCTACTGTTTGTTTTTATACTAATGTTGTTCAGGTGTTGCTGCTGTTACTGCTGCTATTACTACCACTGCCACTACAAAAACACATTGATATCTTCAACTTTTAAACATATAAGATAAACTTAAAAATGAACACTTTCATTGATATAAAAAGGCTTTTAATAAAATCGGTATCCGGAACAACTAAAATGAATTAAGATCTGCTAAGTTTCCTTTTGAAATGCCACAGGAATGAACATTGGTTGAATGATCAAAGATTGGCTAGTCATAATAACAGAACAGAATTTCTTCAAACGTTAAAATTCAATAAAAAACTAACAGTCGATGATGATGGTGATGAAAATGATGCTGATGCTGATGACGATGTTGCTGCTGCTGATGATGATGCTGATGGTGCTGATGCTGCTGCTGATGACGACGATTATGATGATGATGATGATGATGATGATGATGATGATGAGGATGATGATGATAATGATGATGATGATGATGATGATGATGATGATGATGATGATGATGATGATGATGATGATGATGATGATGATGATGATGATTATGATGATGATGATGATGATGATGATGATGATGATGATGATGATGATGATGATGATGATGATGATGATGATGATGATGATGATGATGATGATGATGATGATGATGATGATGATGATGATGATGATGATGATGATGATGATGATGATGATGATGATGATGATGATGATGATGATGATGATGATGATGATGATGATGATGATGATGATGATGATGATGATGATGATGATGATGATGATGATGATGATGATGATGATGATGATGATGATGATGATGATGATGATGATGATGATGATGATGATGATGATGATGATGATGATGATGATGATGATGATGATGATGATGATGATGATGATGATGATGATGATGATGATGATGATGATGATGATGATGATGATGATGATGATGATGATGATGATGATGATGATGATGATGATGATGATGATGATGATGATGATGATGATGATGATGATGATGATGATGATGATGATGATGATGATGATGATGATGATGATGATGATGATGATGATGATGATGATGATGATGATGATGATGATGATGATGATGATGATGATGATGATGATGATGATGATGATGATGATGATGATGATGATGATGATGATGATGATGATGATGATGATGATGATGATGATGATGATGATGATGATGATGATGATGATGATGATGATGATGATGATGATGATGATGATGATGATGATGATGATGATGATGATGATGATGATGATGATGATGATGATGATGATGATGATGATGATGATGATGATGATGATGATGATGATGATGATGATGATGATGATGATGATGATGATGATGATGATGATGATGATGATGATGATGATGATGATGATGATGATGATGATGATGATGATGATGATGATGATGATGATGATGATGATGATGATGATGATGATGATGATGATGATGATGATGATGATGATGATGATGATGATGATGATGATGATGATGATGATGATGATGATGATGATGATGATGATGATGATGATGATGATGATGATGATGATGATGATGATGATGATGATGATGATGATGATGATGATGATGATGATGATGATGATGATGATGATGATGATGATGATGATGATGATGATGATGATGATGATGATGATGATGATGATGATGATGATGATGATGATGATGATGATGATGATGATGATGATGATGATGATGATGATGATGATGATGATGATGATGATGATGATGATGATGATGATGATGATGATGATGATGATGATGATGATGATGATGATGATGATGATGATGATGATGATGATGATGATGATGATGATGATGATGATGATGATGATGATGATGATGATGATGATGATGATGATGATGATGATGATGATGATGATGATGATGATGATGATGATGATGATGATGATGATGATGATGATGATGATGATGATGATGATGATGATGATGATGATGATGATGATGATGATGATGATGATGATGATGATGATGATGATGATGATGATGATGATGATGATGATGATGATGATGATGATGATGATGATGATGATGATGATGATGATGATGATGATGATGATGATGATGATGATGATGATGATGATGATGATGATGATGATGATGATGATGATGATGATGATGATGATGATGATGATGATGATGATGATGATGATGATGATGATGATGATGATGATGATGATGATGATGATGATGATGATGATGATGATGATGATGATGATGATGATGATGATGATGATGATGATGATGATGATGATGATGATGATGATGATGATGATGATGATGATGATGATGATGATGATGATGATGATGATGATGATGATGATGATGATGATGATGATGATGATGATGATGATGATGATGATGATGATGATGATGATGATGATGATGATGATGATGATGATGATGATGATGATGATGATGATGATGATGATGATGATGNCCCTCTCCCGATCACTGGGATATAACTCGTCCGTTTACATTTTGCGCAGTATGAAGCCACGGAACGCTGGCTTATTTCCATCACAGGTACCCATTTATACTCCTGGGTGGAGAGGAGCAAGCGTGGGATTAATTTGTTTGCATTGCAAAATTTCTGAGTGGGATTCGAACCAGGGACCTTCCGATTCCTAGACCAGTATCCTACCACTAGACCACGGTCCCAAATTTATACATTATACATTTAGCATGAATGAAAATTTCAATGGTGCAATAGGCTAGCAAATCATTTGAAAACACGTGTCAAGTATACGCAATAAGAAGTGATTTTTTTCTACAAAATATGTAAGAAACGAAATTACAGTGATCGTTAACAGAACTCATATGCGAGTAAATAATGCAATACTGTCATTTAAAGTGCCATGCATGTAAGGAAGGGAATATCTGCCAGTACATGCATGCTGCTAAATTACAATTGCATTTACTGTGTTGTATTTTTTTTTAAGATAACTGCTTCTTCCTTTCGTCTTTATGCTTTTTTTCCATCAGTTTGTTCAAAATTGCCTGCATAGTTCGTTATAATGTTTATTCGATGTATGTTAATCCAATATTCTTGCGAGTAAATGGCAAATGCATCATTACTGTTAAAGTGTCCATGTGGCTATCTTTCTGTAGCTTTATTTATCTTTCTATGCATAAACCGCGTTATTACATTACATGGAACCAATAAGAATTTGGCTTTCTAGCGCAGATCATTATACAGGGAGACAACTCCGGGGTGTATACTTTTTTTGTCGAAACAGTTATATAAGCGTCCAAGCTAGTTTTGCTGATATTCCCCTATACAAAAAGATGTATCCATGTAGAATAGTAATAAATAAATAATATGATTCATTTGCAACTTGCAAAACATACGGACAATTTGACGTACGATCACGGGGGAAGAGCGCGACACTCGCGTGTGCGAATGTGTTCGAGCGCTTGTATGTGTGTGTGTATATGTGTGTGCGCGAGTGCGTGGTCTTTGTTTTTGTATGTGTGTGTTATGTGCATCATGAAAAAAATACATGCATTCTGGACAGTTGTTGATGAGAAAAGCACCAGATTAGAAAGCGGACAGACGTTTGCATATTTCTTAGTTTATGGATACTTCAGCGTCTGAGGCTGCATTATGTTAGAATGCGGATTGCGTCCCAACACCACTTTATTAACTTACAAGACTCACAAATGTTGGGACGAATATGAACTATAGCTCCTAGTGTTAGCTATTCATTTTTTACTAGAATATTTTCTGTTAAGATGTAATCATGTGCTGTGGGGGACCAAAGTTCCCGGAAGAAACCCCATCTTTTAGGTCTTGCGATCACCAACCAAACTCACATGTAAGTGGGCATTGAACCCTGGTTGCCGAGTGAAGAACTGCGGACGGACGGATAAAGCAGTGACTATAAATGCTTCAGTGAATTTTTTAAGCGGAGCATACAAAATGTTCATTGTTGGTAGCAATTGGGGTTCTCTTTTGACTTTTAACGGTAACTGAATAAACACTTGCGTTTATCGTTCCATATGTGTGTGTATGTCTAGAAATTGTGTGTTATAAAAAGTAATTCACGAACAATAGACTAACGTACGTCGCATGATTGATTGCCACAGCTGCGGTCCGCTGGATATTTAAACGTTCGCTTGACCTGCGGTGATTGAAGGGTGTTTTCCAGTGAGTCTCTACAGTTAGTGCGCACACTGTCATGATGCAGTCAACACTTCATTTGCATTTCTTCATAAATCTTAGAAATCATTTAACAGAGTTAAGTCAACAAAATATCCATTTACGATTCCAATTCGCTCAGCCGTGTTAAAAAGTAACTGACTGACTGAAGTTGTGACTGGCACGCAAAGACGGGCGAACAAAAGGACTGACAGATAAACGTTTTAAACGTGCAAATCGCTTGTGCACACAAAACGTGCATGCTATTTCTCTTGTCGCCTTGACAAAGGTAAAAGCGTGTTTAATAATAATAAACATGTATTTACCAAAAACTCCATTAAATGTTCAACAATACTATCACTAAGCATTAACGACGCACAATTTGTCACATTTTGCCCACCATAGATATGGAAACAAATGACGTCAAAATACACAAACCTGTGAAATCTGCATGTGAATGATCGTATGTTTATTTCACTCTTGGCAATAGCAAAAGTATATTGCCAATCGTGAGCATTTGTTTTCTATAACCACTCACGAATTAAATTTTAATGAAACACCAACTACAACAAATTATATTACTATAACTATATTTCTCTGGTATGTTTATGTCACTTCTTTATTCATAGTACATTGGTTATTATATATGATCAGTTTTGTACCCACTATATTCACATTATTTACTAAAAGATTTTGAATATAAACAGACTGTAACAGGTGGTCAATTACTGCATGTAGTCGTCTATTTAGCGCTCCATAACGATATATAAAAGACAGAATGACAGCTCTAAGCAATAAGTTGTAAATTATGTACAATAATTTCAAATAGAAATTCATTCACATCTTCATATAATGTATGTTATTGTATATAATTATTTGCAATTGTATCACTGGTCAATGAAGATGCCCGTCATTGCAACACGAAGGACATTTTCATATACATGTATTCTCAGTATGCGAAATTCCCGAATAACATTTCGATATGAAGTAGAATATGTGTTGCATTTATATAACTGGAACTTATTGTGCATTTTCAACGTTTTTTTTTAAATCTACACTTAACGCGAAATCTCCAAACCCACTAGGCCTATTGAAATTGGAGATTTCACAGTCGGTTAAACTCAATTTTGATTTGCTGATGCAATTCCAATGTGACGTCATAACTGATATGTGACGTAGCAAAGATGTCTTCCACAAGGAAGGTGTGTTTACATTGACAGAATTTGGATAGAATGGCCAGAAAACAGAACAAAATTCAAGGTATATGTGTGAACGAATTATTATTTTTTACAAAATGTTTCGGTAGGTCAGTGGAGATATTTGTTAGAGAATTTTAATCCGACTAAAATCCAACTTTGACCTGTTTAACATCAATGACATTCAAAAACAAACTTATAAATCTACAATAAAGAACTTTCACATAAGGCCTATATGTATTATTCAATTTTGTTGGCAATATTATCATCCTTATTTCCTGGAGCTTCATCCAATCCTATTGATACACCGTCATATTTTAGAATTTACGAAATATATCTCTTATAAAATCTGTGTATGGTCTATGGAAGAATCATGCACTCGCAATATTTGTTGTTGCATTGTCTTGAATATTATTATTTAGTATAAAAGTCAAAGCATAATGAAGATTAAATCCAAGAAAACGTAATAAAACATTCGAGATCCAAAATATAAATTACCGGGAGCCCACAGCCCATTGCATCGTAGCATTTGTTCTGGGAATCCATCAAACTCATCATAGAGGTTTTCCATGAAACAACTTAATTATCCAGATAAGAACGGAGTTTGTCTTTTACTGTATGCAAATCCCTATTATTTTGTTTGTAACTGGGGTGTTATAAATGGTTTACAGTGGGGGGAAAAATCAAAATGAAATTAAAATTGGAGACGTTCCATCGTGTAAAGTAACAATTATAGCGAACTTGAATCGACCACCACCACGTGGTTAGAAATGGTGGTGTGTCTATCATAGACCTATGCTCGAAATCTATCATACCTCTGCGCGCAGGTTGGACTCCTAGATCTTCTGAGAGACCGTCTGTGTCCTCTTTACAAGACGTACAGTAAACAAATGAGGACAACTTTCGCCAGTTTCGTTATATTGTATTACCCTGTAAGCTCTGATCTTTTGTTGCAGACGTCAAGCATCCAACACCCAGTGACAAGAACACGCCTAACAAACCATCGCCCAGTAAAAGTTCAACTCAATCTGGCGCCGCAAACAGAAGGGCTAGCCCAAGGAATAAGGCGCCGGACGCTCGTTCGACGCATCGGAAATCATTGAAGGCTACGGGCTGTTCCGGCAAGACTTCCACGTCTGCCAGAGAAAGTCAAAGCAATAAAGGAACGACCGAGGTATGTACCACTTTAAGACGAGAGGCAGATAGCGAGCCTGGCGCCAAACCTAAGACATCGAGTCGGTCCGTGTCCAAACCGAAGGCGTCTACTCCACAAGGCACAGATGAAAAGTCTGTTGGAACTACTCGGACACCCGGAGCGAGATCAAGCGGTATTCTTCAGACCCCAAGGCAGAGGTCGGAAGACACTCCGGAGGACCCCGGGGCAAGTTTGGACGGAAATCCCAAGGTTCCCGGGTCGAGTTTGGAAGGTTCTCCCGAGGACCGAGGAGCGATGTCTGTTGATACGTCCAAGAACCCCGGGGCGAGTTCGAATAACAATCCCCAGACTCCCGGGACGCGCTCCGACCACTCCCAACGAGAGCTAAAGAAGCTGTCCGATTACTGGACCCGACAGAGCCCCCTAGCGGAGAGCTCGCCGCGACTGCGGAGCAACCGGAAGGCACTGTTTGACATCAAAGGTACTCACTATAGACGTTGTTGTTGATTGTTCATTGTAGTACTATTCCGTTCATGGAAGTACTTGTTCTTATGTTGGTGTTGTGCTTTAATCACCCAACCTCATGTTGCCCTTCCCCTACTTAAGACTTACACATAACGTGTAATTTACATGTGATAGTATTAATGAACTTTTTCCAGTTAAACTTGTTTTAACCGATTCGTCGCGCACCAAAACAGCTTGATGCATTACATGTATACTTACACTCTTGTAGCTTTTGACCATCCCAAATCCATGCATATCATTATAATACAACCCCACATTGACCTTGAACTCATTTGGACCCTTAGTTAGCTAAATATAGCTGTTTCAACATCGTTCTTCTACTAATTTGGACCTTTAGTTAGCTAAATATAACTGCTTCAACATCGTCCTTCTACTAATTTGGACCGACCCTTAGTTAGCTAAATATAACTGCTTCAACATCGTCCTTCTACTAATTTGGACCGACCCTTAGTTAGCTAAATAGAACTGTTTCAACATCGTCCTTATACAAATTTGGACACATAGTTAGCTAGATATAACTGTTTAAACATCGTCCTTCTACTAATCTGGACCGTTAGCTAGCTAGATATAACTGTTTCAACATTGTCCTACTAATTTGGAACCTTAGTTAATAGGTAGATATAACTGTTTCAACATCGTCCTTCTACTAATTTGGACCCTTAGTTAGCTAGACATAACTGTTTAAACATTGTCATTCTACTAATTTGGACCATTAGTTAGCTAGATATATCTGTTTCAACATCGTCCCTCTACTAATTTGGACCCTTAGTTAGCTAGATATAACTGTTTCAACATCGTCCTTCTACTAATGTGGACCCTTATTTAGCTAGATATTACTGTTTCAACATCGTCCTTTTACTTATTTGGACCCCTTAGTAAGCTAGATATAACTGTTTCAACATTGTCATTCTACTAATTTGGACCCTTAGTAAGCTAGATATAACTGTTTCAACATCGTCCTTTCACTAATTTGTACCCTAAGTTAGCTAGATATAACTGTTTCAACAGTGTTTTTCGATTTATTTTGACCCTTTGTTAGCTAGATATAACTGTTTCAACAGTGTCCTTCTACTAATTTGGACCATTAGTTAGCTAGATATTACTGCTTCAAAATTGTCCTTCTACTAATTTGGACCATTAGTTAGTTATATATTACTTTTTCAACATCATCCTTGTACTAATTTGGACCCTTATTTAGCTAGATATAACTGTTTCAACATCGTCCTTTTACTAATTTGGAACCTTAGTTAGCTAGATATAACTGTTTCAACATTGTCCTTGTACTAATTTGGACCCTTATGTTAGTTAGCGAGATATAACTGTTTCAACATCGTCCTTCTACTAATTTGGACCCTTAGTTAGCTAGATATTACTGTTTCCACATGTTCATTCTACTAATTTGGACCCTTATTAAGCTAGATATAAATGTTTCAACATCATCCTTCTACTAATTTGGACCCTTTATTAGCTAGATATAACTGTTTCAACAGTGTCCTTCTTTTAATTTGGACCTTTAGTTAGATAGATATAACTGTTTTAATATTGTCCTTCTACTAATTTGGACCATTAGTTTGCTAGGTATAACTGCTTCAACATTGTCCAACTACTAATTTGCACCCTTAGTTAGCTATATATAACTGTTTCAACATCGTCTTTTTACTAATTTGGACCCTTAGTTAGCGAGATATAACTGTTTCAACATTGTCCTTCTACTTATGTGGACCCTTAGTTAGCTAGATATAACTGTTTCAACATGGTCCTTCAACTAATTTGGACCCTTAGTTAGCTAGATATAACTGTTTCAACATTGTCCTTTAACTAATTTGGACCATTAAGTAGCTATATATATTTGCTTCAACATCGTCCTTCTACTAATGTGGACCCCAAGTTAGCTAGATATACTAGTATCTGTTTCAATATTGTCCTTCTACTAATTTTGACCATTAGTTAGCTAGATATAACTGTTTCAACATTCTCCTTCTACTAATTTGGACCCTTAGTTAGTTAGAAATAACTGTTTCATCATTGTCCTTCTACTTATTTGGACCATTAGTTAGCTATATATATTTGCTTCAACATCGTCCTTCTACGAATTTGGACCCTAAGTTAGCTAGATATAACTGTTTCAACATTGTTCTTCTACTAATTTGGACCATTATTTAGCTAGATATAATTGTTTCAACATTGTCCTTCTACTAACTTGAACCGTTAGTTAGCTAGATATAACTGTTTTAACATTGTCCTTCTATTAATTTGGAACCTTAGTTAGCTAGATATAACTGTTTCAACATTGTCCTTCCACCAATTTGGACCCTAAGTTACCTAGATATAACTGTTTCAATATTGTCCTTCTACTTATTTGGACCATTAGTTACCTAGATATAACTGTTTCAATATTGTCCTTCCACTAATTTCGACCCTTAGTTAGCGAGATATAACTGATTCAACATTGTCCATCTACTATTTTTGACCCTTATTTGGCTAGATATAACTGTTTCAACACCGGCCTTCTACTAATTTGGACCATTAGTTAGCTAGATATAACTGTTTTAACACTGTCCTTCTACTACTTTGGGCACTTAGTTAGCTAGATATACCTGTTGTTACATTGTCCTTCTAATTTGGAACATTAGTTAGATATATATAAATGTTTCAGTATTGTCCTTCTACTAGTTTGGACCCTTAGTTATTTAGATATAACTGTTTAATTAAACATTGTCCTTCCACTAATTTGGACCATTAGTTAGCTTGATATAACTGTTTCAACATCGGCCTTCTACTCATTTGGACCTTTAGTTAGCTCGATGAAACTGTTTCAACATTGTCCTTCCACTAACTTGGACCATTAGTTAGCTAGATATAACTGTTTCAATATTGTCCTTCTTCTTATTTGGACCATTAGTTAGCTCGATATAACTGTTTAAACATTGTCCTACTATTAATTTGGACCATTAGTTAGCTCGATATAACTGTTTTAACATCGTCCTACTATTAATTTGGACCATTAGTTAGCTAGATATAAATGTTTCGTCCAGCAACTACACCTCTTAATATAACTTGTGTGTATACACCTTTGTTTCATATAACTATCCCCTATCCACTCATACTACAAAAACCTCTGCGGTCTTGACATAAATAGAACTTTACTGGTTTACAGCAATACGTCGAAGCCGACAACCTGGGGCATATGTGACACAGTCCCTTGTTTTGCTGTAAATTGTGTTGTTTTGCTGGTTTGTTTCCGTTGTTTTTGGTTTTGACACTTTCGGTACACCTTTTCTGTTTTTTGTTTAAAGTAATCAACGTCCGCAAAAGCCTCGATCACGTCTGCTGTCCGAGCTCATGTCGTCATAACGTTCCAGAATATCCCACGTCAATCTATGAAAGTGTTTTATATTCACTTAGATTGTGACCTTTAAAGAACATTACAATACGCATGTTCATAGAAAATAATGAACCGACTAGCTTCTCGATTTATACTTGCTGGAAATTTATTACAAAATAACGATTGTATAAAAAAAAAAATCATTTTCTTGGAAGAAGCTGTTTGCACTTGTACGAACTTTAATTATCTGTATATTTTTATATTGAGGCAGTCTTGAATGGGTATGGCTAACATATTTCACAAAAAGCAATCAGATTTTCTTTTATAACTGACATTTCAAAAAGGACATTACTGTATACAATTTCATATAAATTAATACCTTTTATAAAGTAAAACCACATATTTATTCTAAGAAAATCTCTCTCGGTATTTTTATACTAGAACATATACATAGTATCTGACACGAATTGTCTTTTTATAACATATTTTATTAAACGAATTCAGGAATTGTGTTAGTAAGAGAGCCTTTGGCGAGCTTACTTACACATTTCCTGGACGAGTTTAACACACAATGGTATGAACAGATAACACGTATCGGATCTGTTTGTATCACATTGCTTTTTAAATTGCTAAAAAGATGTTTAGACCGCTTCCGGCGTTTGCAGTTTGAATTGTTCGATTTATTTAATTGCTTTTTTTTCAAATTCATTAAAAATCTTTTCAGTTTATCTGCTTTTCCAAAACATCTCCATACACCTGTATTTATGCGATTAAAGTGTATTATCTCTGTGTGTTTGCAAATAAATCATAATAATTGAACGATGTTTTTTCCAGTTAATCTATGCATAATCATATTTTGTTGTTATAACAGAGTGCCTGGGAAAGTCCTCGAAATCTACACCAGGTCGAAAACGAGCCAGAAGTCATGACCGCCTGGACCAGACAGGCTACTTGACGTCAGAGAATCTTCCGGAATCTCCATTTCCGTCCACGTGTTCGTATTCAAAATCGCCGTCCAGACGGAAATTGCCGAAAACGAACGAGTCCGTCGATCATACGACATCGGAAGCGCGCAGTGCAAGCGTCGTTGCAACGAGTACAGACAATGACGTCATCCTAACGCCAAGCAAAAAACCTAGACGCCACAACGACAATACCTCAGTCAAAGACAATATCATTTCATGTAAAAATGAAAACACTAATCTAAAAAGTGAAACAACCGGAATAATATTAGGAAACCAGGCTTCGGTAATTGAAGAAAGAATAGAAATGGGAACAGGTTCAACGAACGGAAGTTTGTTTGCAGAAGACAGTTATGACTCAGATTACGCGGACTATATTCCGCCGCGCAAAAAACTGCGAAGTGAGGTCACGAAGGAGGAGCTGTGGGAAGGGATTCCCCTGACGGTCACGTTCAAGCGCCTGACGCCGCTTGTAAAATCGGACAGCGCAACCCCAAATGTTCACATGACAACCGACGAAGGATGTGACGACAATAAGCGAATACTGCAAAGAACTGGGAGTAGTACAATTGAGGAAATATCATCAGGCTCAGTAAACGAATGCGCTAGTGAGTCTACAAAGAAGAAAGAAACAATCTGCGATGAAGATAAAAACTGGGAAATGTTTCGATGTGAAACTGACATGAATAAAAAGGTCGGGCTACACTTAGAAGCATGTGCTCTTTACGAAGAAGTTGTCGAAACACAGGCAGACGAAAGTCCGCGTGGACAGCAACCGCTGCACATAGCAGTCAAGATGAGTGATGCAACCTTCCAACCATCTGCTCTTTGGTCTAAGGTTTCATCACGTATAGGAGGACAAATCATTGCAGGGCAGTCTACTGAACAAGAAGTTAAGATGATTGTATGGCAAAATAAAATGGAACAGACGGGAAATGAACTTACTAACGAGAGATCTAGTATGGACGCGTCAAAACTTTTGACGGAGCCGTTGGTTAACGCTCCAATTTCTTTCTCTGCTGGCTCCAAAGAACAACCAGCGTCTTTTAATAGCCAGATGACCTTTGATGGTGATGGCCCGAATCAATATAGCAATAATTTCAGGGAGAACATTAAATCAGAATCGTCCATCCGTAGGTTAGATTTTGCAGACGCTTTGCCGAACGAGTTAAATCAGAATATATCGATATTTAACGAAACATCGGTTCATGTGGATGTCAAACAAATGAATGTAATTAACGAAGGGGATTCTGAATGCGAGGATAGAGATAGTCAGCTCTCAGAAAGCGTGTCGACGACGTTGGAACACATATTTAATCTAGACGAGACGGAAACCACAGCGCAACCTACGCCGCAACCACCAGACCTTTCAGCAACAACAACCAATAAAACAGAAGTGCACGGTAAAACGGTCGTCTTAGAGGCCTGCAAGCCAGGATTAACACCACGACGCTCCAAGCGATTTTCTGAACACACAACTGAACAGAAAAAGGCGTATGAAATTATAGAACAGCATAGCAATGACACCAACACTTTGGCTGACACTGTAGGTGAAACTGGTGAGATCGAAGGGCAAGCAATTGGTCAAGTCAGCACAATTTCAAAACACACCTCATTACAACAGTTGAAGCAAATTTTCAGCAAGAATTCTACCGTGCCGAAAACGATCCCTCCTCTGCGGATAAGGCTGAAGGAATCGCATGACACCCCGGGTGTGACGTCATCCGGCGCGTCACATGACAGCCCGGATACGACTCCATCGGAAAAGTCGTCGAAGAAGAAATCAAAGAAATCCAAACTTAAGCATCCGACGAAAGATTTCGATAAAATTTCCAACAATGAGCAAGAGAGAGACGGCGAAAGTAATTCTGAAATAAACGGAACTGAAATGTCGACTGCAAGTAAGAAAACTTCAGCCAAAAAGAGAAAGGCTGGCACATCTAAATGGTAAATGCCTGTTTCTTTTTTATCTGTGTGTTAAAATACATAACAATTGTTATCTACCATTCGATCTTTTTTTAATTAAATGGATTTAGTCTTTAATTGAGAATCCAAAATAAACACGATTGTTGTAAATCCTAGTTTTGTGGTTTCAGATTTATTGTTTTTAAGTTCGTTTTAGTTTGTTTTTATGTAAAAATAGTGAATACTTATGGACATGTCTTGCTGTGGTTGGTTTTTAACTAAAAGTAAAACCAGTATGTGCCTCTATTGTCTATCAACAATTTAATAAATCTTTTTTTCCGAGAAAAGTTGGATCACAAAACAATAATTCAAGCAGAATGTCAAGGACATTTTTTATCATAAAACAATAATTCAAGAAGAACGACAAGGAAATTATTATCTCGACAGAATCTATGGGTTATAAAAAAAGTACTTAGACAAAATGTTTTATTCTGCGATATATATTTTTACGTATTTTTGCATGTTAAGCATGTAAACAACATGAAGATGAACTATATGTTTACGGTATGTTAAGAATCTAAGGAATGGAAATAAGCAGGGGCCCCCTTGCCAGTGGCCCCTAAAATTGTGTGGTGAGCCCCTATATTTCTTGTGAAAAAGGTAATGTTTTCTGTACTAGAAGTAAAAAATAACAATGATGGGAATCAGCAAATGTTGTTTCTCACACTGCATTCTGGTTCATCCACAGGACTCCTTCCGGAAGTGCGGGGGTGGAGCTGAGACTGACGAGCGAGAGGCGACGCTCCGGGGCTGCTGACCTGCTGAACAACCCCGTGCTCAATACCCACGCATGCGTACTATGGTCAAGGTAGGGAGTAAAGGGGTTGGAGGTATACTCTTCCGTGCTATTTTGTATTACGAACGATTTTTTGGTGGAAGTTTACTTATTCTTGAGGCGTTGTTAGTTATCCAAAAACTCTAGCTCGGGCAAAGTAAAAGTATAATTCACCTGTTACTTTTTACATATATCCATAAATAACGTCAAACATCATCATTTTTTTGGTTATGTCATATCAACCAAAGATAGGCTATTGTTTAAGTTTTCATAATAGGCAAGTACCGGTGAGTTAATTGACTCACGTTTGGTCTTACCGGAATCCAAATGGTTTTATTCGATAAAAAAAGCACAGACTTTAATGCTCCCCGTTTCTATCGTGATTGTGTTGTTGCTTTGACAGTGCCTATACCACGTGACTTTTTAAGATCTGTGTTGGGAGAATAAAGCGCGACCCAGTTAACATTTTTAAGGATGTCTTTTTAAATATTTCACCATTTTAGCTCGGCTGTTTTCGGAGAAAACCCGAGGTATTATCATAGCCAGCTCGTCGTCAGCCGTCCGCCGTCCGCGTCGTCCCAAAACCTTAACATTGGCCATAACTTTTGCAATATTGAAGGTAGCAACTTGATATTTGACATGCATATGTATCTCATGGAGCTGCACATTTTGAGTCATCCTGCAAGGTATAAGGTAAAAAAAACATTTTTTTTTCAAATCTGAACCCGCAGCCGAGCGTTGGCATCCGGTCTGCGGTGCTCTTGTTAATAGGATAAAGTGGAGAGCCCGCTCATTAGTGAGAGTTTTTTTATCCCCCGCCAAAGGCGAAGGGATAATATCATATTGTTTAGGCGTTGTCCGTCCGTCCGTCCGGCACTTTTGTGTCCGGAGCCATATCTTGGAATTGCTTTGGCGGATTTCATTGAAACTTGGTATGCGTATATATATGGATAAGAGGATGATGCACGCGAAATGGCATTGTACACCATCTGTTTATAACGGAGTTATGGCCCTTTGTATATATTCTGTGTTACTGGGTCGCGCTTTATTTTCCCAACACAGATCTTAAAAAGTCACGTGGTATAGGCACCGTGTTTGATCGGGCAAAGTAGAATCAACATCTTTAATTGGTAAAGCAAAGTCACGTATGCCAGTGATAAGCAGCTATTGATGTAAGACATACTTTGAAACCATAACTACTATTAAAGTAGATTGTATCAACCACTCTACTCGAAAGTTTATCGTTTTATAAGGAGCACACACATATGTTGGTTCCAGGAACATTTGTACAAAAAAATCATTTTATTTATCTTGACTATATTTGCTTTTTTTTATATATATACATTTTTAAGCTGTTATTTTTATTTAAACAAGTGATGTGTTTTGTCAAACACTATGCCCCCTTTTGAGCGTTTCTGACCCATATATTTGACCTTTGACCTTGAAAGATGACCTTCACCTTTCACCACTCAAAATGTGCAGCTCCATGTGATTCACATGCATGCCAAATATAAAGTTTCTATCTTCAATATTGCAAAAGTTATGATCAAGGTTAAGTTTTTAGACACACACATACAATGACAGACAGACAGACAGACAGACAGACAGACAGACAGACATACAGACAGACAGACCATAAACAATATACCCCCTCTTCTTCGAAGAAGGGGGCATAAAAATGTGTATTTTTTGCATTGTCCATTTGAAAACAGTTTGTTAAATAGCTCTTTAAACGATATTTTACCGCTATTAAGAGTATAATTATCAAACCTGTGTCTTTAACTGGAAGCAGTCTTCCAGTTAATGACGATATTTTTTTAGATGCAGACACATGCGCATTTTATTGAGCCACGCTCTGGCAAAAACATGGCTAAAAGCATGTGCGTACAGTGTCGTCCCAGATTAGCCTGTGCAGACAACACAGGTTAATCAGGGACGATACTTTCCGCTTTTATGGAATTTTTCGTTAAAAGGAAAGCTCTTTTTAACGAAAATCCAGTCTAGGCGGTAAATTGTCGACCCTTTCCAGGCTAATCTGGGACGACACTTTACGCACATGCATTAAGCCCCGTTTTTAAGAAAATAAGTGCAATTAAACCTTTGAGTCGATCGCAGTGAGAACCGGCGCCACGCTCAGCTTTCAAACCCCGACGCCTCCCTGAGCGACCTTGACGCCATTTTGAGCCGGAAGTGGGACGCCCTGGCGGACAAGGAGAAGCTCCGCTTCTTTCTACGGGCCAAAGACGCACTTCGGGACGAGAATAGGCCCTTAAACAAGGCAGGGAATGGTGGGTACAACTTTTGTCAAATAATATTTTAACTTATCACGTAATAAGAAACTTTGATAAAGTGGAAGAACAAATAATCCACTCAAACCGAAAATAGTGTCAAAACCTCGATGTACGATCTCAGAGTTAACAAAACGTGGTTAAAGGCATGATCACTTAGGTGAAACGCGGCACTATTTCCTTACTTTAATTGCCAACATTTACAACTCGAAAACGTATTTAATAAACTGAAAAATATGTATCACATTTTGAGTTAGTTGTGGTGTTTGGTTATGAAACAAATCAGACTACATGGGGCTAACGTCCTCTTGGTTTTATATAGCGCATAATGCCATTAGACCTCAGAATCGACAATACAATTTTAATAAATAATAACACTTGATACTTCGACAACTTGGTTATATTCTCAGAGGTTAAGCGCCATTTCGGCGACGACGAGGCCCCATCCGCGAACGGACCGGAAACAGGTTGGTCACGCGAGAGGTTCGACAAGCTGGCTCCATGCTCTCAGATGGCGGAAATCAAGCGCTGGCTCCTCTACTACCACGAGGTGGCCCCGGAAGTGTACACGAGCATCATGAGGGAGTTTAAAGGTGCCCATGCGAATTGATAACCCTGTCCATCGAAAATAATACAATGCGTGCTTAAATGGTATCATTTCTAAAAGAAATAATGGTGTTTATTTCACTAAAACTAGTGTGTTTGTAGTTTTATCGGTGAGATGTAAATGAGTTACGATTTCTGCAAAGTGTATTTTTTACAAGCATTTAAGGACAGGAACTTTAATATGTCAATTATTTGCGCGGTAAAATGTGTGATTCCCTTTTAATGTTTTCACCGCCACCCTCCCTCGGAAAGTTGAGGTGAATGGCCACGGACTTACCCAGTTGAATTTGACATATGTTTATTTACCCCCACTAGAAGAAACCATATTTATCAATCTCCTTTTATTTTGTATATCAAGTGCCAAATAAAACCCACTATATACCGGCCGCCCACCAGTACAGTACCTTGGGGGAAATCATGTCTAGTTTCATAAACTTTAAAGACGTGTATTTTATTGTTCCGTCTGATGTCTAATATGACGTTAAATATGGCCAAACAGATGTGTGTTGTTTTCCGATGTATTGTATTGAGTGTGTGTGTGGGGCAGGGTGGGGGTTGACGGGTCTTAACATCTTGGAGAAAAAAAACGCGAAATAATCACTTCAATAAACAATTTACATCATACATTTCGACTGCTAAAACCACGCCGGGTATGCGGATACTTTGATGACGGATTGCACTTCGATAACAGAGAACAACAAACGCCACGCGCGAGAGATAAGTTCCTTAGTGTTTTTTTTTAAGTTATATCCTAAAGATTAGTTTTTAAGACAAGACACATGGTCGAGTTGAAAAATGGTGTATCCTTTTGTATTGGGAAGACAAAATTTCACGGAAGAATGGTATATTTTTGTCCAAAAATCAGAACATTCGGTCGGAAAACAGCATAAACTGGATGAACAGTAAACATTTGAACAAAATTAAACTACTTAGAAATATTGCACGAAATTGTTTGCTATTCCAGCATGTAGTGTAATCACTGTGCTTCAAATATTGAAATTTTGATAGCATTCAATGAAATATAAACAAAGATAGAGCATGTTTAATAGGTGGTATACATAAAGTTGCTGGCACTTTGGTTACCGATAATGGGCACTCCGGATTACGGAGACTTTCAAAAAAAGTGTTCACTCTGATAACCGAGTTTTATCTTCTACCTGAAATGCATTTATGTAAATTATGGCTTTTCTTACCAAATATTTTGAAAATATATTTTCAAAAATCACATTACTATTAATTTATACTATATATATATATCATAATTGCAATTTTCTAATACAATTTAATACTTATTATTGAAGAAATATGTTTCAAATGACGACCGGAAAGAATTGTCTACATAATGAACTTGTTCATTGGTAACTTGAGATTCAGAGAGATGAAAATACAGTGGATCATGTGTATCAACACAGTCGTGTATAATTTTACTTATAGCAGGGCTCTGGATAACGGTAGTGAAGGGGTCATTAAGAGGCAAATACACCTTTGTTCTTCATAAAATACTATGTCGTTGGTGCTTATTTGAATCGCATCATAAAGACGATACTAAGGCGTAGCAACAAAATTTAAACGAGAATGGAAACAATACCATTATGTTGAGCTATGCTTATAGGGAGCACTGACCTTTACGCAACGAAAACGTTTACTCGAAGTGCGAATCACCTGACCCTAAATCACTGTATTGGTTGAGTTTAAAGAAACACGGGTAAGCAATATGAATTAAATCGTAAAACCAACTGATTCTGGAAAAAGTAATGCGTACATGAAATGTTTGCATGTGATTTTATGGAAACGTGAGAATCACTCAAGAGATGACTCGAAAATACCAGCACATCAACGCCTTGGGCTTAAAGACCTACCCGAATGACTATGTAAAGGGCGATACAAATACATTTAAAACTGCAGACAAATTGAAACTGAAGTTGAACAGCCTGTTATTTTTACCTAGCCGAAATGATCGTAATTTGCTACAGATGGTCCGAAAATTAACCGAAATGCTTTTGAAAATAGTGTCTAATTGAAAACAACCAGCATGCTGGGTTACATTGTCGGTAAAATGTGACCAACATTTAGATTTTATCGACTGATTACATTGTGTGTACTTTGAATTATCAGCAGATTATTGTACGATAATTTAAGTTTTACCTATGTGTAGGCTTTAAAATATAAAATATGAACATGTAAGATCCTTTTTGATCATCTCTTGATTGTCAAACGCAATACTTTAACTCATGGCTTCGCCATATTAGGTATGGGTACGTACTGTGTTCATTCGATGCAATACCACACATGACATGCAAACTTTAAAGTAATAAATCTGAATGTCGCGTTAAACCACGCAAGAAGAATGTAAGTAGAATGTAAGTATATATATAAAGTTCATTTAGAGTTACCTTAAGCCTTCGATGTGCTACTCTGATTTTCAAAGTGCTTGTTCTTTGAGAGTAAGATGTTGTATGCAATTTTGAAATGCTCTATGTTTGTTATGTTTGTTATGTTTATTATGAATATGGGCCGCTCCCTGAGATAACCGGATATCGTTGCGTAAATCTATACGTACAGTGCCGTACCGGATCTGCCTGTTCAGTAAGAACAGGCTAATCTGGGGCGCCACCTTCCGTCTTAATGGTATTTTCCGTTTCAAGAATGTATGTTCTTAACGAAACTGCATTGGAAGTGGAATGTGGCGTTCAGGATTAGCCTATGCGGAGGCTGATCCTGGACGGCGCTTTAGGCAGATGTCAATATTCCCAGTTTTAGCGTGGAATGACCCAATTGTGATTTTAATGTGTTTTTTTTAACATTATTATAAATCTTCCTTCCTAAAACAACATTTTGCATTTGAATCAGAATTTTATAGAACATTATGAAAGTGTGAAAACATGCTGATGATGAGCAATTAACCTTTAGTTTGTACTATGCGTAGATCCGGCGGTCGGGTGACTCGAAAACTGGAAAATATATGGTCATATAGACTGTACTCCTCATACATATCGAATTTTTTCCACATTTATCGTTCACATTTATGTTTCACATTTCAAAATCATAATCATATTCCAAAGGGATAAGACAATGTTTCGAAAATTCGTGTTTAATTTACGTAAGTACATACATTTTTATGTATTGCCTGCTTACTATAACAGTATTCCACAGCGAATTCAATTATAGTAAGCAGGCAATACATAAAAATGTATTTTTTATTGTATGTAATCACTTAGTGCACCTATTGTCTCGTAGGAAAAAAATATAATTGATGAGAGCTCATTTATATTTCGAATAACAAACTGCGCTTTTCCTTCATTTTTTTCTCCATTTTATGAGATAATAATGTGAGATTCTGTCTTAATGTTGAATGCTTACTTTATCGACTTTGCAATAATGGTTAATGTGTCATCTGGTATTATTTTAATGATAAAGTGTTTTCTTTCTTTACTTTTTTAACTTAGCTATTTTTATAAAAAAAAATAAACGCATAAAGAAGATCGCAAATCTTTAACAATGATGTATAGTTAGTTCAAATCACACACATGATTTTGTTAAGTATGAACTAATCTGACTTTTTCATTTAAGTGGTAAAATAAGGATTTAATATAAATCGGGTTTGCGATAGCCTATATTAAGCTGTTTTTTTATAGTAATGTAAACGACACGAGTTTAAGTCCGCAATATAACCCCTTACATATTTCAATTTGTCGTTGCAATGCCATATTTAAAGAAAATAGGTTTTCAATATTAAGTATGCATACGAGATTAAACTAGTTTAAATTTGTATAGCTGGGTCAAAGAATATACGCCATGTCTCGAAAGTGTTGATACATATATGAACAACGGTGGTTCTTTCATAAACATTTTCTCTCTGATACGTTTCTCGAAATCATGTCAATCGATCCCGACGTGCGTTGCGTGACATGCACGTTCACCCTAATTCCTCGTGCAATACATTTCTGTCTAGTAAAAATGCAAGCCGATTTTCCTCCCTCACGATAGTCACGGCACGAAAGCGAAGGCCGCGCTAATTGTTCGTGTATTTACACATCGTTGCAGTGGTTGCTACACACGCTCCTCATTTTCTCGACCCGGGTTATTTTCCCTCTTCCGGCGCATGTGAGATTGGTTTGTGGTAACTATACCAGACATGCCCACGCCAAAATTGACTGTGTTTCAGTTAAAACTAAATACCCCGGTAGCTGGAAATTGCAGCTTTTAGAATAAAAAAAAAATCGACACTCATTTTGTGAATCTAGTCAGGCAATTTTGGTAGGAGTGCTGGGACACAATCCGGGTCCTCGAATAATGAAGCCTCAGACCTCAGGCGCGGAAGGACCATAGAAACTTCGCAATACGCTGAGCGCTGCTATTAGAAAATTCTAATCGACAAACTAAACCAAAGAAACCATGTTTGGTTGGCCTTAAGGTAGACACCTTTCTAAGACATTTTGCGACTTACGCAGTCACGAAAGTACTTTAGGCTTCTTAGAACACGTATTACTTGCAATACATTATTACTTTGATTAATTAAAAACACGATCCTTATTATTTATATGGTACTTGCGATGATACGAAATCTTCTTCTAAATAATGGCATTTATACTCGTTTGATAGTTCCTCGTCATGTGTGCAGTATGATTTTATCGCTGTTTATCTGCTACGACCTTGGAGAAAAGATGGCAGAGTAAATCATTGGAAGGACATGTCGGATGGGTGGTAGCATAATTAATACGCATTGACAGTGCGGCAAACGAATTTCTATTTTACTTATATACAGATATGGTCCTTTCTAAATATCTCATATGAATAGTTTCTTAAGCCCTGACAAAAATGCACTGAATAACAACACTGGTAACAAGGAAATTTTCGGTAGAGGGAAAAGCACCAAAACGGCAGCTTGCGTGAGTGTTCGTTTAAACGCGCCCAAAGGAAAACAATTTAAATACGTTATTTGTTTAGCCTGTCATAAAATCATATAATTTGTTGTATTTTATTGTTAAGCGACATGCACACATTTATATTTATTTAATTTACTACAGTAAATGCATTTTAATCATACATATATTATATCAAGTCTAACTTTACAGTAAGTAGAGTTTCAATGGCGTATGCATGTTAAATGGGTTAAAATAATAAAGTATTTTAAGAGTATGTAAACGAATATCCGAAAAGTCGATATTCGTATTCTGGTCATGTATTTGAATATTAGCTTAAAATAAATCTTCAAACCTATTATTTTATAATTACAATTTTTATGCCATTTGACTACATAAACGATGCATAATCCAAACTGCGCTTTTACTTATTGTTCTTCAGTGCAATTCATAATACATCAACTAGAAATAACATAGTACATAGCGGAAAAATCGAACCAAGCAATCAATTTTGAATACGCTTATATATGGCAAGCGGTTCGACGCATAATCCCAAGAAGCTAGGTTTTTACTGAGAACCTAGGTTCCATTCTGAGAAACTAGGTTCTCGCTTGAAGATTGCACATGGCTTCCAGAACCCAAGTTTTTATTCGATATCATAGGTTTTCACCAGAATACAAGTTATCATAAAATGTGCATCAAACGGCGAGAGCATAGGTTCTTATTTGAAAACCAAGGTTTCGACAGACGTTAAATAATCTGTGAAAACCATAGTTCTCATGACGAGAACTTAAGTTTTCTTCTTTATACTAAATCCGTGGTTTTCATTTGGGAACCATAGTTCTCATGAGAACCTAGGTTCACAGAATTACGCCAGGGTTAGGGTTATCCCTAACCGTAACCCATGTTCTCGGCCAGACGACGCACATAGACACATAGAACTTAGGTTCTCATGAGAACCTAAGTTATCATTTCAGAACCCCGGTTTTCAGTCAGACATTTAACGAATATTTATAAAAACACAATTTTTTATGAAAACCTAGGTTTTCAAATCTAGAACGTAAGTTATCAGATAATAAAGCCAAAACGAGTTGAGAGAACCAAAGTTCTCATTTGATATCCAAGGTTTTCACAAGAACCTAGGTTCTCGACAGCTTTTCTCGTCGTTCTCTCGGATATCCTTAGTTTTCATGAGAACACAAGATTTCATTTGGGATCATAAGTTCTGGTAAGAACCTAGGTTCTCAGAATGAGAACCTAGGTTCTCATTCTGAGAACCTAGTTTCTTGCAAGTATGCGTCGAACCGCTTGCCATACTAAATATAAAATGTTACTATTAGGTCGAATGGTGGAAGAACGACGCGAAAAAGCCGAAACAGAGGAAAAACAGCACAGGACGCCACTGAAAAAGCGACGCACAAAATTACAAAAGAAGGAAAATCGAAACAGCAGCGGAAATGACGTCAAACGCCGACAACTTCTGTTCGGAATGATTCTGTCCAAGCGAGAGACGGTCATTGGTATTTAATATATTTATTATTTATTGTTATAGATCTACTATTTATTCATTTTATTATCAATTATTTTATTTTTTCGCGGGGAAGGGGGTGTCAACTTGTGGCCGAGTTGGATCCACCTTCTTTTAGTTATCTGAAGAGTAAATTTGGACAGTAATAATTTTACTAAAACGTCGTCAAATTTTATCTTTGTTTATGATGAATCAGAGCAACACTATGAATTAGTAAAAACACTGTTCGACCAATATATAAAGCTGAAAGCGAATATTCAGAAAAGTGAAAACACTAAATTAGGTCGTTGTCAGATATAAACATTAATGAGTTCAGTAGGTCTGCTTGGTTTCTTATGTGATATTGCATTTGTAGACTCTCACTGTTATAGTTATGTAGTATACTTATATGACCTATAACGCACAAGTGTACTGTCTTGCTATCTGAACCAGCTTTTATAGCGTTAAGGATCGGTATAATGTTTGCCTTGGAACCGGGAAGTACCGGGTTTTACCACTATTATTCCCGAGATTTTCTAGCTGGGTAACAATTATGTTTCAGCTAAACTTATTCGGAAGAAACAACAACAAAAAGAAGCGATATTAGCAGCCTATCGCTCTCTGGTGGAACGACTGACAACTGGTGACGTCATAGAATTTCACGGTGACGTCACGTCCGAAAATCTTACCGAGAGTTTATCCAACATTCGGGCACTTGAGCGCGATGGGAAGTTGGCAGTGGTGGGTGACGTCACTTGCAGTCCACGATTTGACATAGTTTTGTCACAGTAAGGATCTACGTCTATAACCGAACACGTGAAATTTAGACACGAGTGTGATATTGTTCATAAGAGAACAATAAAGTCATACGAGTTTCCATTTCTGTATTATTCTAATCAGGTCGAGTGCGACACCATCTCACATGATTTTCAATTATCTTCGCAAGTTAGCGTGCCCGGCTTAAATGCAATCTGTCTCTTCTAGTATCTCAAAATGAACATTAATGTGACGCTGATTCCCGTTTCATACTATATGACGATGGTTCCCGTTTCAGACCATATGCCGCTGGTTCCCGTTTCAGACTATATGACGCTGGTTCCCGTATCAGACTATATGATGCTGGTTCACGTTGTAGGCTATAGGACACGTGTTCTCGTTTCAGACTACATGAATATGAAGCTGACAATATAACGCCTGTTCTCTTTGCAGACTATATGACGCCGGTTCCCGTTTGACTGTTAAAGCCGGTCGTGCTACTAAAGACTTGACGGGAGTCAGTGACCTAGATACTGACGCCTTAAACACATCTTTATTCCAGGTACGATAGTACAGATTATGTTTTGAAGATCTACTGCCAATAATATTGTGCCCCGAGTACTTTTTTGAGAATATGTCATATAGTGGTCATTATATGGCCCCAGAAGCAAGGGGTGCACGTTTTTGCCCCCGCTGTTCCTTAATTGTACATAGTTGGTCTTGTGTAAAGTCTCGAAACCAATAGAAAGTGTAAGAGATGTAGATAACCGAGCTTTATTAAGACAGATTTATAGAGCCCCCTATCCCACTTGCGATTTGGGGATCCCATGATGCATGTTTTGCTGTTTCGCCAATAAATTGCCCAGTGGTTACACGTTTTTAGAATGTTTCTAAATATGCAAAAAAATAGTTTGGGCTATCGTGGTGAAGGAAAACTTAATATGTTTCTTATTTCTTTATATTATAGTTAGTTTCAAGATTATTTCAAATATAACAGTCTAATTAGTAAATACATTTTTACTGAGGATGCTATACAAAAAACATTAACATTATAATATATGGATACTTTGTCATTTAATAAACAATGGATACGAAGTATTATACAGGGATTCTGTCCACCGGATAGCTCCACCAAAAGTAACCACAGAGTTCCTCTTATATTGTATACATTTACAGCACGTTTAGTACCATGTGACAGGCTAAATATTACTTCATATCATTTATTTATTATAAGATCTTGTTACCATGTAAGCCTAAATTAAACATATACCATAATTAATATACCACAGTTCAGAATAACTGTAATCTTAGCTTTCATATATTTAAGTCTGACGTAGGATGCAGATACGTTTTTGATGTTTTCCAGTCATAAACAGTTAAGCAGTTAATCATATTGTTAATGCAATATTATATGTTATTGCAATTTAGTCGACAAAGATACTTAAATAGAGAGAGGGAGAGAGATAGTTAGAATACTAATATATACACAGAGAGATATAGAATATTTGTTTAGTGTACTTGAATTTATCAGACCAGTTGAAGAATGGTTTACATGGCAAGGTTTGTCGAATCGAGTCGGATAAACTGAAGTACACACAGTCACTAAACTAATATAATAATTTTATCCTACCATATATTTTTATATTTAAATATCCGATTTAACAAACAATAAGCGTTTAGTCGTTTTAAACAATAACGAAAACGTGTTACATAAACTAATTAGTAGTCATATTGTCAAATCAAGTGATTTCAAATCCTTGTGAAGTAATATCAAATCTAGTAATATCAAATCTATTTGTGATCTTTCGCTGTTCGAATTCCGGCGAAATAAAGACTGCACAAAAATTATAAGAAATACAGATTTAACACATTGTTTTCTAGGCTTCAACGCAGCGTTCGCAGTTCAACCATCCCGTTATTCGAGTACATTCTAAATTATTAGCGGAAATAGAAATTCAATCTCACCAGTTTTATTCGAGCAATACCGGTATATTCAGATCACTTATTCAACAATTGTTTTTATTTCGCATCCAAAAACACTTATAATGCAACTATGTTTCAAAACTCCAAAACACTCGCGTCCTTGAACTGAATGATGAAATTTTGAATACGTTTTTTATTCATCAATTGTTATGCCCCCGAAGTGAGGCATAAAGAAATCGCATCATCCGTCCTTCAGTCCACCATTCTGTCCCGTTCTTGTGCGGAGCATAACTCGGAAAGTATTGAAGCGATTCAAATGAAACTTTATATGATGCTAGAGGGTATTAAGAGGAAGTGAAACGCTCAGTTACCATAACTCTCTCATCTGGATTTACATGGCTATTGCCCTTTTGTAAATTTTTGTGTGCAGAGGATCTCTGATTAAGTATTGGATGTATTTAAAAATTGAACATTGTTAGAGGACATTGAGAGGAAGTTAAGAGTACAATAACCACAACTCTCTTATCAGTATTTTTGCGATATTGCCTTTTGATTGTATACTCTGTTTTTTGTGTGGAGCATAACTGCAAGTACTGAATGCATTCAAATAAATTTTCATATAATGGTATATGGCTTTAAGAGAAAACGGAAAATGATGTGGTTAAGAATAATTATCTCTTCAATATTTACAGGGTTATTGCCATTTTTTATTTACCAATAGTAAGAGTTGCACTGGGTGTACAGACTACAACGCTTTCAATTTTATTTTTTGGAGTTGCTGCCATTTGCTTAGTTTTGGGGAAGAGCATAGTCACATACTTAAGTTTTTGTTTGCAAAACATTAATTTAAAAAGATCTAATGGATTGAATTGAAACTTTCAATATATATTTTCAAAGACCTTTAGAGGAAGAGCAAACTGAAAGTACCGAAAGTCTTTCTTCAATGTTTAACATTTATTGTACATGGTACATTGAGACTTCCATTCATTAACAATAAATAAATAAAACTCTTTTTCCACAGTGTTGAAGGGCAAGACAAATTTAAGGTCAAAATGATGCTGCGGGNGGGGGGGGGGGGCAATCGGCACTTACAGCAGTGACAGCACTTGTCTCAAAATAAATGTTCACTTTGTAATATAATGCATTTCAAAAGTGTGGACAGCATTAAGAGTAAATCCTCGGCACTATATCTCACTTACAAACATGTCTTTTTTCATATTAAACAATAAAATAAAAAATAAAAAACGTATACAAATTGAGTTTGCATGTACTCGATATTTTTGCTCAAACGGTCATGATGATGTAGTTGTTGTGTTTTCACACGCATTAAACACCCGTCAGTCCTTAAGACGCTCATTGAATTTTTTCAGGAACCCCTGCCGTGCCTGAGCCCATCAACTGTCCGTAAGGTCCTGGCCCCAATTTCCGGTTCCTCGACGGAAGATCTCCCCGACGCCTTCCCGGAACCCTTGCCGACGACATCTCCGTCGGCGATTCTTACGCAATGGGTAGCCGACGACATTTTACAAGTTAACCCGCAAATTGGCTTCCGCAGGGCGGTATCGCTTCTTTCTGGAGACAAGATTGTACAGCGACTGATCGCTCCACTTCCAGCGAACGTGAGTCAACGAGAGTAATCTGGTGGACACTTCTGGCCAGCCCTCCAATAGGTGAACCCCTCTTCGAGCGTCATCTCAGCCTCTTCGATTGCAGACTCCACATCCTGTTTAAGTATTAACCAAAAAGTATGGTTTCAGTCAGACATTCGCATGATCCTGGCGTTCATCCAACAGATAAATGCTGCAGGCAGCGGCTTTTTAATTGTGCCATATTAGTGTATACAGCTTTCATTGTTACGTATTACTTAGTGTATGATCTCGTATTTTATGGATCTGTTTATCGTTTCATTGTATACACGCTTATATGCTGAACAATTACTTCATTCGGAAATAGTTCTTTTTGCGATGCCGTTTAGACATTTGAAATTTGGTGCTTTGAAGTTAATTTTGATTCATAAAAGGCTATTTACAACTTATGTTATTTTTTATTTTTTTCCATGGAAGTAGTACAGCCTGTGTTTAACAATAACCTGATTCAGATATATTTACAGTTTCGTTTAACAAATGCAATTTTAGATGCTTTCGAATAGACTGTACTCTTATTTAATAAAATGTTATTTACAATTTCTTCAATTATGTCGTATGTTTCCTATATAGTAATATTCAAAAGGAGTGAACAGACAGAAAGACAAACAGACAGACTGAAAGTTTTTTCAGACTTATACAAAAGTACATCGTCTTCATATATAAATATACACATCAGCGATTTTTTTCCTTCTTTATAAAGTACCGGTAAACGGCACTTTCCCAATTACGAAAAAACTAAAATTTCCCAATTGCTGTCCAAAAAATTCCCAATTTAAGGTAAAAAAAAAAAAAAAAAAAAAAAAANCAAATTCCCAATTTGAGGTTTTCACGACTAGATTTTTCCCAATTTTGAGGTTTTCACGACTCCATTTTTCCCAATTGGACCGGTACGGGTACTTTTCCCAATTGGACAAAGAAAATCGCTGCACATTATTTTCTGTCACGTAAAAAGGTATAACAAAATAACATTGCATAACATAAAACAGTCATTTAATAATACAAATACACATACACGCAATGGATTGTAAGAACAGGTTCTACCGAGGCGGTACTGAAATTTATTAAATATTATTATTAAGAATCGTGTTTTTAATAACAAAAGCTTCTTTTATAAATTAACATACATTAGAAATTACTGTTTTGTCACATGAAACTAATAACTTGTGGAATTTATATAAAGATGGGTTGATATAATATATCGTCGCTGTTCTTCGAAAAGCGCGTAAGTCAATTTTTACAACTTTTCAATAGGCAAAAAAAAGTGTTCCCCAAGAAAATTGAAGTTATGATTGTTCAGTTGTTGAAAAGTTAACGCTTATATACGCGGTTTGTGAATTAATTTTAAAGTTACAGCTTTATAGCGGAGAAAGTATTAAAAAAAAACATAAATAAGACTTCCCGTTTACATATTGTGAAATAAAAACAAATAACTTTTGAATATTTGCCTGATATACCGTATAATCCGAAGCAACCTTCCTCGCTAGTCAGTCAACCGAAAATACGCAGTTTTTGCAGAAACAATTCTAAGTGCACCAATGAGTGTTCAGGATTTTCTCACGTGCTCATAACTATGCCTTCCGATTGGATATTAAATCCAGTATTTTCGCAGAAAGTCCCGTGAAACCGCCGTTCTTATAAAAACAAATAACAATGTGCGCCAAATTTGACTTACGCGGTTTTCGAAGAACAGCGACGATATACGGCTAATATATTTTTTCTTAGATCAGTGTAGCAGCGGCATATGCACATAAAATGGTATTCTTCTTCTAAATCAAAGTCATTACAACATAAGCAATGACGTTAATTTCATGGATTGTTATTCTGCCAGTTCGGATTCTCAAAGGGTGTGCAGATACTCTTAATCTTACACAGAATAAGCGCAGACGTCTAGGAAGTAAGTCTAAATGTTCAAAGAGATTTTCAAAACTGTATACATATCTAATACAGAACTGTTATTCGCTTTAACAAACCACTCTCTACTTCTTCGTACTTCCTACAGTCAATTGCTGACTATTACAGGAAGGCCTATTATAGGCAGATATGGTCACTGTCGAGTCCGTTTCCTGGGAAGAACCAGTACTTGGTGTCTATGGAGGAGATAATGAGAACGCTCCCCGAGTAGGGAGCGAACCCACGAACTCCCGATCGCTAGGCGGACACCACGTCCACTAAACCACCGCGACCTTGTTCAAAGTTATTAGTAAGTCTACATTTTAACTCGCTAACACAATTTTTAAATTGCACAATATTTGGATTTTCAAATACCAAACCAAATCCTAAATTATTTATCATTTTCTTGACATTTGAGACCCAATTTGTATAACCTTTATAACAATCCTTTAAAGCTTGTTTGTAAAAAATTTACATTATGATATGTTCATGGATAATAATGTAAAACCAATATTTTATAATTTGAACGAACCTGTATACATACAATGGATATCTACCTAATTCTCCATAAACAGCAGCATTACGCATATTTATTTTAACCTGAAGCAATCGTTTACAAATTGTTTAATGTATGGTTCAATGTCATCTGACTTTGTGAATCCCCATATTTCTGAAGCATACATTTATATAGAATCCACAAAAGAGTAAAAACCACTGACAAAATATTTGTGGTTTTATGTCAAAGTCATTGCATTTAAACAATAATGTATTCATAGCCTTAAGGGCTTTATCTGATTTAATTTTAAATGTCCTATATACATGTATGTCAAAGCTTTCCTAATTAGTTAATGTTATCAACCACTTCCGTGTCATTACCATAATATGCCCATTTTTCTTTCTCTTTTAATCCCCCCCCCCCCCCCCCCCCCC